>MDKJ01308292.1:0-12500 GCA_005239525.1 Nicotiana knightiana
TATATATATATATATATATATATAATTTAGCATAATTTTCAAGAATATATAATATATATTATAAAATACCTTTATTTGAATAATTATTTTTATATTACGTGCATCGAATATGTATTTTACAACCTTTATTTTTTTTCATTCTGAATTGTGTAAATAATTTTTTAATTTTTTGTTGTTAATACTAAAAATTATTATTACGAACAAATTATTCTAATTAATTTTTTACTATGCTCATTATTTTGTTATTCCAGCATTATAGATTATTAAATACTTTTTATTTTCTTAATTTATAAATAATATTTATTTATTCTATAGGCAAGTCCATAATATAAATTAAAAAGGAAAAAATCATAATATTAAAAAGTTTATAAAAAAATAAAAAGAAGATAATTATTTATAATTTAGAGGGTAAAATAGGTATTTGGCAATCCAAAATTTAAAAAATCGAGCTGAGTGACCTTTTGAGTGCAACAGTCATAATTCAGTGACTTTGTTATTATAAAAAAAAGAAAAGTGACTTTTATGACATGATTTCAGATAGTTGAGTGACCATTTGAGTAATTGACTCTCAAGAATTATGGTGGAATGAGTAAGATTCCTCCGACTTCCATCCTTAATTAGAAATTTCGGGTTCGAGCTTGAGAATAAAAAAAATTCTAATAAGAGGCGCTTCTCTATAATAAATGTTACGCGATGTGAATTCGAATTAGTAGTAAACCCCAGCGGAAATCTAAAAGTCACCAGACAACGAGGTTGGAATTTAGTTCTCCTTTTTTATATTTTTCGTTATCTTTTCTAATCTTCAAGAAAAAATATAATATAGAAAAATCTCTAGAAATATTTGGGATCCTCTCATCTGTGTTACTAATAAAATTCTTCCATTACAATATTTTAATAGATCATTTGTTTGTCAACTTTTTCAATATTTACTAAATATATATTCATTTATTAAAACTTAATCAATAACTTTAACAAAGTAAGATTTGAATAATATTCATATAATAAAAAAATCCGAAAAACTCGACAAAAACTGAACCAACCCAAACCGATATAGTTGATTTGATTTGATTTTGATAAAAACTGAACCAACCCGATCGATGTACACCCTGACCATTACCGAATACTGGATGTATCTCCAACAACGGTGATGGGTGTTAGATAGTTGTCTTTGTCAGACTCGTTGATAGGCGACAAACAAATGGTTAAAATTATAGCAATAATTTCTATCACTTTTCTATTTTTTATCCTCGTTCGGTTTCCGATACTTACTTTGTAGTTCGAATTAATTTAGATTGGCGTAAGTAAGATCTATTAAATGGAACGTTTCCTATTAAAAAAATTCTCATTCCTAAATTTAAATCCGAAACCTATAGTTAAATATTCACCTAGTGTTCTTCATCAGAGATATCAATAGGGACTGAAGATTAAAATTTCTTCTAGTGCTTCCATTGTACGCTTTGTATGTCTTACGTACATCTGCAGCTTGGAACTCTTTACTTTGTTGTATACCTGAATATTGTGGCACTGAATAGAGATATATGACTTCTTTGTCTGAAGAAAGACAAATTAAAGTGAAGGATGTCCTCGGGGGCGGATGTAGCGCAATTCAGACGCGGTGTATAAATTTACGTATAAAAATTTATTAAAATTACATTAACGAATGAATATGAATCTATAACTTTAAAAATATTATGAGTTCAATAAAAATTTTAAAGGTCGAATCCATCTGCATGCCCTCCATTTAAAGATTGCACAAAAATGTAACAGTCACATGCATATCGATTGAAAGTTCATATCGGGAACTTGTAGTGAGTTGCACACAAATATCTTTTCCGATATTTTTGACCGTCAATTATATTCTTAATTATCAAAATTCGGGTAGAAAACGAGTTGAGATCGTATATATTTAGGTCGGTAGATAGTTGGATTTAGTTGCTGACTTTGAAAAGTCACTTTGGCATTTTATCTGATTTCATACGGTTATTTGGCTTCTCGGTCAATTATTAATTAAAACGCTTTGCTTTACGCCCACGCTTCAAATACTGATTTGAAGCAAAGAAGTGATATATGTTCGTATGATAATTATGAACTTGAATATATATTTTGATCGAGTTTTAGATGATCCGAGACCCAAAAAAAATCATAGACAGCAAAAAGTTGTTGAGTGATAATGATATGCACCTGCCAGACTCTTCCTTTAGGCTAGTACTTTCTAAACTATTCCAACTTTTGATTGGGACTTGGCTCTATATTGTCCGTTTGTAAAAAAGTATCTTCGATTATTTTTGACATGATCATATGCTATAGCTTTGTTGGACTATGCATATTTTCTTTCAACCTCTGTGGGAGATGATGATTATAAAATAAAAGCAGTTGATATAATTAACTCGATCAGAAATGGTAAGATATTTCGATCCGTTGATGATATTTTCTGTTGTTTTGCTTGCTAAAGTAAAGGTTGGAAAACGATATTTTTGGTTTAAAATTAACAATAACACGTGTAAGCTTATAATTGAAATATATGTAGATTAAAAGTGATATTATTAAAATGATCATTGAACTAACAATGTGAAACACTTTCATAACATTTTAGCTGATTGTCATGTCTACTTGGCTTTTTCTAAAGACTTTTTTGACCAAATTTATTTTAAACTAACAAAAGTTATTTAAGTTCTCTTTTAAAAAAAAGTTCATAAATTAGATGATTATTTAAAACACTAATTCATATTAATATGGTAAATCTGAACCGTTAGACCAAATTCATAAAAAAGCTAAGGATCGACTTTTATGATGGGTAATTGGGTATATTAAATGATTGTATCTAAACAGCTCAACAAAATAACTCCATCATATCGAGAAGCTGCATTCACTATACCTTTATCATAGTAGACTCAAAGTCATTATCGAGGATTTATTGAAAATAATTTTCTTAACTTTTCAAGATAGAGGTAAAATTGTGTACACACTATTCTTTCCAAATCTCATTTATAAGAATACATTAATTTATTGTTATTGTAAAACTAATATAAATTTTTTTAAAGAAATATATCTGATTATCCATCTGTTTGATATATATCGGGCCATGAATTCTCAAAATAATTCAAATCCAAGCAATAAGATATTCAATACGGGTGAGCTACCCTTTATTAATCCTGTAATTGGATGTTCAGTTTGAGCATAAAAGGGTTTTTTTTGGTTCTATTTTGTTTTTATTTTCTTTTGATGGTGACGCTAACACAAAATCTAGTGTTTGAAAGTAATGACACCCTATTGCACAATAATTTATGCAGCCTTTTTCCCCCTTGCAGCTTGATTCTGTATTTGACCCTTTCCTGAAAGCAACACGGATGGCAACAAAAAGTTCTCCTAGATGCTACTCTATAATATATATTTGTATTGAGTATGAATAGGAAATTAAAAAAAACATATCCAGCATAACCTTTTGGTATATGCTGGTGTAATATAGTATATAATATCTTTTTCAGATATTAAAACAAAGAAAGGCATTTGACTTAATAATTGCAGTTATGACCGCAGCCCTTTTTGTTTTCTTCTATGGGAAATAAAAATTAAGACATTCTAAGGCTAAGAAGAACATGCTCTGGTAAGTGCTCAGATAAGATATAAGTTATATTTATAGGTTCATTGAATTTCAAGTACTTTAGCGTATAGAAGCTTTTATTAATTCAATCTTCTTCTTCTTTTTAAAATTTTCAAATGAAATTTAATGGACTAAACATCTCATTGGCCTAAATCTTAAGAGGTCTATGTCACGACCCGAAATCTAACTCTCGGGACCGTAACGACGCCTAACATTTCACTTGCTAGGCAAGCCAACATTAGCTAAATTACTTAACCAGTTTTACCAATTCAAGTCAAAATTATTAGAAATAACAACTGCAATAGTCTAAAATAGGATGATAAAATACTGAATAAGGTAATCAAAACATAACCCAGAATCTAGAGTCACAAATACATGAACGTCTAGAGTGCTACAAAATAAAGTCTGAATATAAATAAACAACAATGATGAAATGGATGGAGGACTTCAGGGCTGCGGACGTCGTGCAACTATACCTCAAGTCTCTACAAGTAACTGTATTCGGGCAGTCTCACCACTCACCGCTAGGATCAACTTCGGTATTTGCGCAAGAAGTGCAGAATGTAGTATGAATACAACCGATTCCATGACCTCTGCAAGTGCGAGCCTAACCTCAACGAAGTAGTGATGAGGCTATGACACTTACAAATAACCCGTACGAAATTCAACTACCACAGAGCCCAGAACAACAAATTCTCGTAACACATTGCTGAGGATTACTCAACAATCACAAGTAGTTACAACTTGACCAATACATTGTGGCGCGCAACCCGATCCCACCATATCATTATCTGTTTATATCATAATCCGACCTTATTCCTTCATTTCATTTCAATACCTTTTAATATCTATTACGGCGTGCAACCCGCTCCGCAAACAATTTCAATCATCAATAAAAACAATTCAACAAGCAGTTTTACAAAAATATCTACGCCCACAAGGTAAATGTACAAGACAATAAAGAATCACTGAATAATCGAAGAATCTCTAACAACTCAAAATATCAAACTTTACCAATTCATTAGTACATAACAACTAAACCGTTCACTCAAATTAAACAACATTATAGAAAGCAACAAATACTGCAAAACAATAGAAACAAGTAAAACATGTGACAATTTAAGGTATGCAATTAAAGCAATAAGAAACATGTAGCAATAAGCATGGAATCATGGGAAAAACAGACAAATTAAGGCAAGAGAACAATTAGATGACAAGTAACAATTATGGTATAGAAGTCAAATAAAGGCATGTAACACTTAAGGCATGAAACAAGTTATATCATGAAATAAACGTTAACATGGAAATAAATATCCAATTCTCGCATGCTAGATCCCATGATGACATATATACACTCGTCACCGATTTTTCTTTCTTTTACCCAACCGCAGATATCGCAATTACGATATCTTGTTTGCAATTGTAACTATCATAAATGCGAAGCATAGTCGCAAATTCGAATTGTGCATCAGAAGCCCAGATGTCGCAATTGCGACAAATTGATCGCAAATGTGAGTTGCCCTCCTTTGCAAAAGCGACCAAGTTCTTCGCAAATGCGAAGATACCCATACTCAACATAGCATCGCAATTGCGATGACAAAGTCGCAAATGCAGTCACAGGAAAAATCGCAAATGCGACTCTTTTCTCACAAATGGGAGAACCCTAGTCCCCAATACATGCTCGCAAATGGGATGTGGTGATCGCAAAAGCGAGGCTCGCATTTGTGATCTATACCTCGCAAATGCGAGATCGCAGTCTAGCACCAGAAGCAGCAATGCACCAGCTAGTTCAAGTCATCCAAAACTCTTCTAAAACACGTCTGAAACTCATTTGAGCCCCTCGAACTCAAACCAAACATGAAGACAAGTGTAATAATATCATACGAACTCGCTCACGCGATCAAATCACCAAAACAACATTTAAATCTACAAATCGAACATCAAAATGAATGAAATTTCAAAAGAAACTCAAGAACAACTAGAATCACATCTAAGCGTCCGAATCATTTCAAACCAACTCTGAATTGCACCAAATTTTTCATACAAGTTTCAAATAGTAATACAGACCTATACCACGTCTCAACATCAAAATCCGAACTCGATAGCCATGAATTCAACCTACAGTCAAACTTAGAAAATTTCAAAACATTCAAAATACTAGCTTTCAGCAAAATGAGTCAAATCAACCTATGGACCTCCGATTTCAATTTCCGGCATGTGCCCAAGTTCAAAATCACGATATGGACCTACCAGAATTGTCAAAATTCCGATCCGAGGTTGTTTTCACAAAATGTAGACAATAGTTATCTCAAGTTATTTTTCAATCCAAAAAATTATATTTTCTTCAAATCTTCACATAAAAGCTTTTCAAAAAGCGATACGAACCACACACACAAATCGAGAAACATTAAATGAAGCTAATAAATGCCTCAAAATACAGAAATAAGTGCTAGTACTCAAAATAACCTATCGGGTCGTCACATTCTCCTCCTCTAAAAGAAATATTCGTCCTTGAACAGACATAGAAAAGCACCTAGACTGGTAAAAAAGTGGGGTGTCTACTCCGCATATCGGACTAGGACTCCCACATAGCTGCCTCAATCAGCTTACCATTCCATTTCACTCTACTAAAAGGATAACTCTTAGACCTCAACTTCCGGACTTGCCGTTCTAGAATAGCCACCGGCTCCTCCTCTTAAGTCAAATCCTTGTCCGATTGGACTGAGCTGAAATCTAATACATGGGACAAATCACCGTGATACTTTCGGAGAATAAAAAGATGGATACTAATAGGCTAGGTGGAAATGCAAACTTTTAGGCCACCTCATCAACTCACTCAAGGATCTTAAAGGGTCCGATATACCTAGGGCTCAACTTGCCCTTCTTCCCGAACCTCATCACACCCTTCATGGGTGAAACCCGGAGAAAAACCCTCTCTCTATCCATGAATGAAACATCCCAAACTCTTCAATTGGCATAACTTTTCTGCCTAGACTATACTGTACGAGGCCGATTCTGAATCATCTTGACTGTTTCCAAAGCATCCAGAAACAAATTAGTACTCAACAACCGAGCCTCTCCCGGCACAAATCAACGGACTGGAGAACGACACCGACTCCCATATAAGGCCTCATAATGATCCATATGAATACTCGATTGATAGTTGTTGTCTTAGGCAAACTCCGCAAGCGGCAAGAACTGATTCTAAGAATCCCCAAAATTCATAACACAGGTGCGAAGCATATCCTCCAAGATCTGAATGGTGTGCTCGGACTGCCCGTCCGTCTAGAGATGAAATGTTGTACTCAACTCAACCCATGTGCCTAGCTCACGCTGTATGGCCCTCTAAAAATGCAATATAAACTATGTTCCCCAATCAGAAATAATGGACACCGACACACCGTGAAGACGAAAAATCTCACGGATATAGATCTCAGTCAAATGCTCTGAAGAATAGGTAGCCTCCACCGGAATCACTGACTTGATCAAACTATCCACAATGACTCATACTGCGTCAAATTTCTTTAAAGTCTATAGGAGCCCAACAACGAAATCCATGGTAATATTCTCCCACTTCCACTTGGGAATCTCAAGTCTCTAAATCAAACAGGTCTCTGGTACTCATAATTCACCTGCTGGCAGTTCATACAATGAGCCACATATTCTACTATATCTTTATTCATTCTTCACCACCAATAATGCTACCTCAAATCCTGATACATCTTGGTGGCACCTGGATGAATGAAATACCGTGAACTGTGGGCCTCCCCAAGAATCAACTCACGCAGATCGAGAGATTGTGCACATAAGTCCTGACTGGGCTCTGAAACATCTAACCTTACGAACTGATTGGCCAAGGCCTGAACATCTGATGCTAGCGGTCTCTCACCAACTGAAATATATGAAAGGCTACCTATACTCATAGCCTTTCTACTCAGGGTGTCGGCCACCACATTGGCCTTTCTGAGATGGTACAAAATGGTGATATCATAGTCTTTTAACAACTCTAACCACCTTCAATGCCTCTGATTAAGATCTTTTTTCTTAAACAAGTGATTTAGACTCTGGTGATCTGTGAATACTTCACACGACATGTCGTAAAGGCAATGCCTCCAAACCTTCAATGCATGGACAATAGCGGCCAACTCTAAGTCGTGAACAGGATAATTCTTCTTATGAATCTTCAATTACCGAGATTCGTGGGCAATCACCCTAACATTTTTCATCAATATATGACGCATCACTATACATAGTGTAAGACTTCAATCGTGTAGGCAACACCAACAGTAGAGATGTAGTCAAAACAGTGTTGAGCTTCTGAAATCTCAACAAGCACTCATCGAACCACCTGAATGGGGTACCCATCTAGGTCAATCTAGTCAATGGGGCTACAATAGATGAAAACCCATCCACGAATCGACGATAATAAACTGCCAAACCCAGGAAGCTCTGAATCTCTGTAGCTTAAGTAGGTCTAGGCCAGTTCTTAACTGCCTCAATCTTCTTAGGATCCACTTTAATTCCCCCGGAAGGTACCACATGCCCCAGAAAGGCAACAGAATCCAACCAAACCTCACACTTTGAAAACTTGGCATATAATTGACTATCCCTCAAGATCTGAAGTACAATCCGAAGATGTTGCTTATGCTCTTCTCAACTGCAGGAGTATAACAAAATATTATCAATGAAGACGATCACAAACGAATATAGATAGGGCTTGAATACCTGGTTCATCGAATCCATAAATGTTGTTGGGGAATTTGTTAAGCCAATGACATCACTAGGAACTCATAATGCGCATACCGAGTCCGGAAAGCTATCTTAGGGTTATCCGATGCCCTAATCTTCAACTGATGGTAGTCAGATCTCAAATCAATCTTCGAAAACACCTTGGTACCCTAAAGCTGATCAAATAAGTCATCAATCCTAGAAAAAGGATTCTTGTTCTTGATAGTGACTTTGTTCAATTGCTGATAATCAATACACATCCTCATCGTAGCATCCTGCTTCTTCACAAACAACACTAGTGCACCCCAGGGTGAGACACTAGTTATAATAAATCCCTTATGAAGCAAATTCTGAAATTGCTCCTTCAAATCCTTCAAATCCTTCTCTCACCAACTGGAATATATGAAAGTCTATCTATACTCATAGATTTTCTACTCAGGGTGTCGGCCACCATATTGGCCTTTCCGAGATGGTACAAAATGGTGATCATATTCTTTTAACAACTCTAACCACCTTTGATGCTTCGGATTAAGATCTTTTTGCTTAAACAAGTGATTTAGACTCTGGTGAACTGTGAATACTTCACACCACATGCCGTAGAGGTAATGACTCCAAACCTTCAATGCATGGACAATAGCGGCCAATTCTAAGTCGTGAACAGGGTAATTCTTCTTATGAACCTTCAACTATCGAGACGCGTGGGAAATCACCCTAACATTTTGCATCAACATTGCTCCAAACCCAATACTTGACGCATCACTATACATAGTGTAAGACTCCAAACCCGTAGGCAACACCAACAGTAGATATGTAGTCAAAACAGTGTTGAGATTCTGAAATCTCAACAAACACTCATCGAACCACCTGAATGGGGCACCCATCTAGGTCAATCTAGTCAATGGGGCTACAATAGATGAAAACCCATCCACGAACTGGCGAAAATAACCTGCCAAACCCAGGAAGCTCCGAATCTCTGTAGCTTAAGTAGGTCTAGGACAGTTCTTAACTGCCTCAATCTTCTTAGTATCCACTTTAATGCCCTCGGAAGATACCATATGCCCTAAAAAGGTAACCGAATCAAACCAAAACTCACACTTTGAAAACGTGGCATATAATTGACTATCCCTCAAGATCTGAAGTACAATCCGAAGATGTTGCTTATGCTCTTCTCAACAGCAGGAGTATAACAAAATATTATCAATGAAGACGATCACAAAAGAATCTAGATAAGGCTTGAATCCATAAATGTTGCTGGGGAATTTGTTAAGCCAATGACATCACTAGGAACTCATAATGCCCATACCAAGTCCGGAAAGCTATCTTAGGGTTATCCGATGCCCTAATCTTCAACTGATGGTAGCCAGATCTCAAATCAATCTTCAAAAACACCTTGGCACCCTAAAGCTGATCAAATAAGTCATCAATCCTAGAAAAAGGATACTTGTTCTTGATAGAGACTTTGTTCAATTGCTGATAATCAATACACATCCTCATTGTAGCATCCTGCTTCTTCACAAACAACACTAGTGCACCCCAGGGTGAGACACTAGTTATAATAAATCCCTTATGAAGCAAATTCTGAAATTGCTCCTTCAGATCCTTCAAATCCTTCTCTCATCAACTGGAATATATGAAAGGCTACCTATACTCATAGCCTTTCTACTCAGGGTGTCGGCCACCATATTGGCCTTTCCGAGATGGTACAAAATGGTGATATCATAGTCTTTTAACAACTCTAACCATCTTTGATGCTTCAGATTAAGATCTTTTTTCTTAAACAAGTGATTTAGACTCTGATGATCTGTGAATACTTCACACAACATGCCGTAGAGGTAATGACTCCAAACCTTCAATGCATGGACAATAGCAGCCAATTCTAAGTCGTGAACAGGGTAATTCTTTTTATGAACCTTCAACTACCGAGACGCATGAGCAATCACCCTAATGTTTTGCATCAACATTGCACCAAACCCAATACGTGACGCATCATTATACATAGTGTAAGACTCCAAACTCGTAGGCAACACCAACACTAGAGATGTAGTCAAAATAGCGTTAAGCTTCTGAAATATCAACAAACACTCATCGAACCACCTGAATGGGGCTCCCATCTAGGTCAATCTAGTCAATGGGGCTACAATAGATGAAAACCCATCCACGAACCGACGATAATAACCTGCCAAACCCAAAAAGCTCTAAATCTCTGTAGCTTAAGTAGGTTTAGGCCAGTTCTTAACTGCCTCAATCTTCTTAGTATCCACTTTAATGCCCTCGGAAGATACCACATGCCCCAAAAAGGCAACTGAATCCAACCAAAACTCACACTTTGAAAACTTGGCATATAATTGACTATCCCTCAAGATCTGAAGTACAATCCGAAGATGTTGCTTATGCTCTTCTCAACTACAGGAGTATAACAAAATATTATCAGTCAAGACGATCTCAAAAGAATCTAGATAGGGCTGGAATACTCGGTTCATCGAATCCATAAATGTTGTTGGGGCATTTATTAAGCCAATGTCATCACTAGGAACTCATAATGCCCATACCGAATCCAGAAAGCTATCTTAGGGTTATCCGATGCCCTAATCTTCAACTTATGGTAGCTAGATCACAAATCAATCTTCGAAAATACCTTGGCACCCTAAAGCTGATCAAATAAGTCATCAATCCTCGAAACAGGATACTTGTTCTTGATAGTGACTTTGTTCAATTGTTGATAACCAATACACATACTCATTGTTCCATCCTTCTTCTTCACAAACAACACTAGTGCACCCCAGGGTGAGATACTAGGTATAATAAATCCCTTATGAAACAAATTCTGAAATTGCTCCTTCATATCCTTCAACTCAGTTGGGGACATACAGTATGGTGGAATAGAAATGGACTGAGTGATCGGTGCTAAGTCAATACGGAAGTCGATATCTCTATCGGGTGGCATCCCTAGAAGATATACAGGAAACACCTCTAGAAACTCACGCGCAACTGCTACTAAATCCATGGAAGGAACCTCCTCACTAGGATCACAGATATAGGAAAAATATTGCTAGACATCCTTTCTAGACCATATGATGAGCCTTCACATAAGAAATAACCCTTATAGTAAAATATCTAGGAGTTCTTCTCCACTCTAATCGAGGTAACCACGACATGGCTAAGGTTAGCGTCTTAGCATGACAGTCCAACATTGCATGATAAAGTGACAGCCAATCCATGCGCAAAATAACATCAAAGTCCATCTTATCAAGAAGTATGAGATCTAAAATAGTCGCAAGGCTCCCGATATAAACCACACATGAGCGATAAACACGATATACAACAATAGAATCTCCCATAGGCATGGACACATATATAGGAGCACTCAAAGAATTACGAGGCATAATCAAATATGAAGAAAAATAGGATGACATGTAGGAATAAGTAGAGCCTGGGTCAAATAGAACTAAATCATATTTGTGGAAAACTGGAACAGTACCTGTGATGACGACGCCAAATGACTCTGCCTTAGGTCTAGCTGGAAATGCATAAAAATAGGGTAGGGCCATACTACTCTGACCTCCACCCCTCGGGCAACCTCTAGCTGGCTGGACTCTACCTCTAATAGCCTGACCTCCACCTCTAGAAGAATGACCCCTTCCTCTAGCTGGTTGTGTGGGCGGTGGATCACCCGGTGCCGGCATAATGGCGCGATAACCCTATTGAGGTCAGTTGATCATCAATCTTGGGGAATGCTTCTTGATGTGACTTGTTCCCCCACACTCAAAGAATTCCCTCGACTACTGAGGTCCATGAGGCTACTGAAGTTTAGACTGACCCTGATGACCCAGACAGCCACTGTAGTAACTCTATAGTGGTGGTGCACTAGTGGTGCGTTGATAGGAGCTGAGGGTGCACTGAATGTTGGCTTCCTAGGACGAGATCCATAAGAACTGCGATTGCCCAAAGAATCATGGGCTACCTTAAGAGATGACTGAATCGGCCTGGGAGGATAGCCTCTACCAGAAGAACCTCTACCTCCAAATGAGGCACCACTGAAGCCACCAAAATAACGAAGCCTCTTCTCTGATACCTCCCCTCTATCTTGACCACAAACCATATCGATCTATCTAGCAATATCTATGGCCCTCTAGAAAGAAATATCATCCCCCATCTCCTTGGACATCTGAAT
>ML401762.1:0-43400 GCA_005239525.1 Nicotiana knightiana
AATTATCTCCTATAGCTACCTTTTAATTTTTATAGCAAAATATTTATTTATGGTCACTTCCTATCATTAAGCCATTAAACACTCTCTCTAATATTTTTCTCTCTCATTCTTTATATAAAACTACCTCCTTATTAAACCCTAGCGTATGTTCTTGTTTCTTTTTTTGCAGGAGATGTTGTGGCCATGCCCTATCATTATTCACAAGTTCAAGTGTTGGTATAGCAATTAGTGCTCATTCCCTTGAAGAAGTAGTAATGGTAGGCACAAAAAGACTGCTTAGAAATTTCGACAATGAATAAGATGCTGCTCATACTCTGCCCAGAAATTTCTCTAAATACAAGAAGCTACAAAGTGGCAGTATGTATAGGATGCTGCCCAGAAATTTCGACAAAAAGACTTCTCGATACAAGGTCTTGGAAAAGAGCAAAACGGATCTAATGGAAGCAGACAAAATTGGCCGATAATGTACTTAACGAGGAGAATTTGGATGTTGAACAGGAAGTTGGAGACTTGGCAGACACGCTAGATAATGTCTCCAAGCTGCAAAAATCATGTCGCTCCATTGAACCACGATTCTCCTTTATCACGAACTCTGCAACTCCGGTGGCCGGTTGACAATGCCAACGGAATAGTTGATTCTTGTATCAGATGTATTTATATGTATTCGATAAGGCATACATTGATTTTTATTTTGTACAATGATTTTTGACTGTTGTATTTATATGTATTTGAGTTCATACAACAACATTTTTAAATAGATTGTTAGTTCTAACTATATTCATCTGTATTTTCAACCTAACTGTATCCATCTATATTTAAAATAACAATATAATAAAATACAGTAAAATACTCTCAATACAAATAGAAAATCAATGAATACAACCAATGAAATGTATTTAGATTGTGAATTAAGATTTTGTTAGAGAAACATAGCATGAAGGAAAGCATATATTACCATAGTGTCCGATTTATTTCGATTTCCGATTGAGGAACAAAAAGGAAAATGGAACTATTCTATTCCCCGACTACGTGTCCTTTGGACCCTTCACCCCACCTGCCACTAGTGGAAGCTAGCTAGCTCCTATGTTGGAAAGTTGGGGGAAGAGTGCATTTTCATCGCGAAAGATTCATTCCAGCCACAGATTATAAATATTAAGAAATTAAACATCTTTTAAAACAAACAGAGGACTTGTTGAGCAGTTAAAACATTGTAAGAAAGTTACTACATCATCTAAGCTTGGATAATGTAAGTCTTGATTTCCTATCAGCAGAAAACAAAGTGGCTTTATGGACTCTCATACCAGATCGATCTGCCCACTCTCCACAAGTGGCTTTATGGACTTGTAAGGCAGAGCATATAAATCATTGGCTTCAATGTTCACTGGTTCTTCCCCACTGTCATCAAACAAAACAAAGCCAAATTACAAAGATTGAAGATAACAAATAAAAAACTACAATTAAGTAAGGATTTGCCTGTCATCAAGCTGAAAAGCTCCTAAAAATCTCTTGCTTCTGCAGATTACATACTGATCCAGCTGTGGCTCAGGAACTACAACACACAAGCGGAGAAACCGTTACTTCACTACAAATGTAAATCCTGCATGTCTTTATATCTGACATGTCTAAAATGCTAACAAAAATAAGCTGATATCATGACTACAAGAATTTGCACCAATCAGATTGCAGGTTTGCCAATTCATTAGAGCATTTTATATTGCTGCACCGCCTTCATAAACAATTTTAAATCACTTAGCAACAAACCTTCTACTATTTCAAAATACTCTCTTTACGGCATAATCATTTATCTTCCCAGAAACTTTCTTAGGTCATACAGATTTTCAACACCACACGGAGATGTATAAAACAAGCAGATAGCGGAAGAGACAAGAAAGATTTATCTTAATCAATTTGTACGGAGTATGGCAAGCCTACCCATGTCATCTGCCAAACTTAGCGAAGATTGCTTCAAATGGGACTTGAAACCCTGAGGCAACTTTGAGAGAACAGATTGATCTAGATGTTGCTCCATATCGTCAATACACCTATCATCAGAGGTGATCAAATCACAAACATGGTATGCATTGAACATTTAGAATAAGGAAAAACAGATCTACCTTTCAGCAAAATTCTGCTCTTGTTTAGATAGACGATTCCGTAAGTCAGTAGTTTTTTGTAGGTGAAATGCATAATTTTCAATCTGCAGTCAAACGTTAATTACAAAATGAATGAAGATGGGATAAGCTACATCGACACAATGAGAGACTGTTGCTCGGGCTCTCTGAAAATGTTGCCAGGTACGTGTCGGATCCACCAAAAGTAGTGCATTTTTGGAGGATCTGCCACGGGTGCGGCAACATTTTGGAGATTTCGCACAACATAGCTGAGAGATGAGATCCTATCACACGCAAACAGAAAAAACCATTGCTTTAACAACACTTTCAGTAACTTAAAGAACTATTCGAAACTACAAGTGGTTGGTAGACTGAGGTATCTCTCCAGTGTCACAACTATAGCTCTTTCCAGAATATGAACTTCACCTTTATCAAAGACACAATAAGATACTACAATTCACGGCTACCTTTTGGAGACGGGTTCTTAAATATGATCTCAATAAAAACAGAGTTCTATCCAAGTCCATTTGGTACAGAGACACAGTGAGTGGATCAACACCATTTTTTGAAAATTCCTCCACTGTTTCTTCCTGAAGAGCAAAGATTAAGAAGCATCAGCAATGCAATATATTATTGTAAACAATGAAATCACATAAATTAATAATGAGTAACCCAAGACGAGAAACTACGGCGAAAGTAAATTCACAAAAATGAAAATATACCAGAAGACATAAATGAAACTTTCAGCATTATCAAATGAAACATAGATTTGTACTGTTAGAAGAGTTTTACAATCCACTTCAGTAACTATGACAACTGATTAGTACACCAATACTGAAGATATAGTTTTTTTTAAGAAATAAAATCTTTACATTAAATTGAACTCATAGGGTGAAGTTTTATAGCTGAAGTACAAATAAGAGCTCCTGTCAGATACATTTCTCAATATAACATCAAGATTACCTAAGCAGTGCTACTAAACAATTGTTCCCCAACCACAATAACAATTAAAGCTTCTGCAATGATTTCAACAATTTCCTATTCACGACCTGTCTGACGGCACCTTTCATCCTAACATGTCTTCAGCCAGTGTTAGCTTGAATTCATAACACTCTGCTGAAGTAGATGTTCATGAAGTGTCTCGATATGAAGCCAATCCAAATAAAGATGGGTGAAAGGTCTATGTCAATGCCAATTGGATATAGGAAGAATGTTGTTTGCTCCAGATAAGGTAATACATCATAACCAAAAAAGTTGAGGTAATGAAAGTACGAAGCAGATACCATGAAGAGCAAATTTGACAGCAAACCAGGAATGAGACCATGAACAATCAAAACAGGTGAGAGAAAATAATGTAAGACATATAGCAAAACAAACACAGGGAAAAAAGAGTTGCAGTGGACATTAAATGCATTCATACAACCATTCTACCAACTGTTCCATTAAGCAGCAGCAACAGCACAAAATGATAAAGTCACGATAATCGTTGTTTGGATGAGAGCGTAACAGCTTTTACATTATGATTAGCACACAACTTTATATTACAACCAATAACTTCATTTGTGATTTACGAAATGTGGCTATATCCTGTACCATAGGCTTCAGTTTATTGATAAGCAATCACTAGAAGCTTTCAACCGGACAAAAACATCACATCCAAAACCACAATGTTAAACAACTTATTTGACAGCATCAAGTTCCTAAGCTCTCGGTTCACCAGCTTCAACTGTAAGCCACTCACTTATATCGACAAACAACTATTTCCAGTGAAAAAAAGATTCTAACATTTCTTTTATGGTTCTTCCATTTGTTTATTTAAGTCTATGTTTCCATTTACCTTCCTGTTTTATACCTCCAAATAGAGCTCTCCAACACTACTGGACTAAGTTACACGTAAAGGTGGTCTTCCCCGACATCTTAAGTTCCACTACTAACTTTTCCATCTTTTGAGTGGCAGATGCTTCTTAAACTAGGATATTCTATAAGTAATGCTCCTAGTACAACAACAACAACATGCTCCTAATGCTCCTAGTATTGTGCTTTAAAAAAATTATGCACAACAAAAGGTGTAACTGTAAGTGTGCATCGTATATGACATTAGAAAAATTACTAGTTACAGGGGAGAGGGAGACTAGAGAGAGAGGGTGTGCGCGAACAAAATATTCCGTTGAAGTCATGCTCCTATAGGAATATTAATAGAAATAGCAGACAAAGTGCAAACAGATGCTCTAGACTTAAATTTCTGTTATGCATTAATTGAATAATTGTTAAGGAAACACAGTCAAGGATACTTATAAGAGCTGGAGTTTACAGAGTTGATAAAGCCATTAGGAAAATCTGGTCGATGGTCCCTGCTTGTATTTTCTAGTGCAATTGGACAGAGAGAAACAAGAGATGTTTTGATGGAAACTCAACTCTTATAGGTTCTTTAAAGGTTTTGTTTATTGCCAATTTGTTTTGCTAGTCAAGACAGTACCCTATCAACGATATTGATCATCTTTTAGATTTCATTAGCTCTTTAGCGCTGGCTTAGTCAATTATGTATAGGAGCTTAGGAATATTTTTTGTAAGCTCAAATGCCAAATCATGTACTTCTTGCATCTTCTTGACGCCTTCTACTGAAATCACTTACTTTATAATTGAATAATTGTCCAGTGAAATTATCTCTACTAGATGTAAGTATGTCCATCTAAAAGTGAATCTCATCCTTTTAAGAAGACCAAGAAACTTCAGTTGAATCATGCTAGAGTCTGGGGCTTTTTGTTTCTACAGCATAGTCCCTTATAAACACCCATCTGAATTATCAGACCAGCTAATAATTCCCAACCCGAGCCATATGTCCACCACATAACGCCAAACGAAATACAAGTTTCACACAAAATAAGTTAATACCTCTGTCCATTTTATGTGGTGCACTTTTTTTATTAGTCTGTCTCATAAAGAATAACACCATTCTATATTTAAAATAATTTAACTTTAAGCTTCTCATTTAACCCTCAATGTATAGCTTATTTTAGATTACAAGTTTCAAAAATCTTTCATTCTTAAATTCCGTGCCCAATCCTTTCATAAAATGGGACGGAGGGAGTAACATAGAAAGGAATCTATCTAATACTTAGAATACAAGGCGAAAACCAAAGTTCAAACATTAACCAGACAAATCTAATCCAAATATGTAAAATGTAAATACCATCAATTGGATCTGTTCTCTAGACCGCTGGACTAAAGCAGCCTCAAATTGAAGAATTTCAGGAGCAGCCTTTTCATTCCGCCATGCCCGTTTCAAGAGCTCCGCATCAGTCGTTGACAGTAAAGATTCATAATCATCGTCCACCCCAGCTGAATATCCGGATGCATCACCGGAATCCATTTTCTCCCTTTCCCACCAAAGATTCAAGCTTTTCTGCAGTAGAACACACCTTGAATTACAATCCTAAAACAACATCAAATAAATAGAAAGAATAATTGTGCAACCAGTGCTTTTTCACTATATTACACCAGGAGTTGACAAAAACATTGGCTAGAAATATCAAATATAAGATGGGCATTTTCACTATGAAGTTTAAAGCTGAAACAAAGAGGAAAGAATTCCTATTAAAGGGAAAAAAGACTGGCAATAGGCAATATCTAAAAGTTCTGAAAGAATTTTTTAAGAAAACACAAAGCTACAGGATTCTAAAAGGAGAAGATACCTATTAGACCCAGCGAAAGAATTCGAAAAAGGAAGCAAGCCCCTAACCACAGATGAAATTGCTCCGGTGGTTTAAGATTTTGAGATTTACTTAAAACGCGGGAAGTGAGGGAGGGAACAAGTTCAATTTGGATCAATGGGCTAGAAAGCTAAAAGGAGTTCAAGAAAATGGATAATACGTGATTTGCACATGATGATTCGCAGTCATCCCTTTTTGTGCCGTGTCTACTAGTAGAGAGTAAATATCAGATTTATCCTCCCCATTTTTTAATTTCCCTGACTTAAATTACAAAATTAACATATCCAAGGAACTTATAAAAGTAACAGGGAAAAATGGGTAATTCAAAGACGAAGAGGGTGCTAAACACCCTCTATGTTCATGTTAAATTGAAATAACACCATGTTCGTTACAAGTCGAGATTCTACTTTTCTAAGGGAACTGAGAAAAACCAAAATACAAATATTTTCAACAACATTAGGTGGATTAAAATAACCCCATTTTTGCTACAATGTTCGCCACTTAACTTTGGTTTTTCTGAAAATGTGACAAATGCTAGGACAACCAACTTCATTCATCAGTCATATTTCGATCACCAAGGTTTTTTTGATATTAACCAGTATTGAAATGGACTAAAGTTTTTGTTTTTATTTTATTCTAGGAAACGGTGTTTGTAATAGGAAAACTAAAATAAGAAAGCAAAGATTGTTGATAAGATTTTAACACTGTACCATTTTGGAGCAAATTGAAGAATGAAGAGCCTTTGGTGGCAACACTAACGTCCTATAATCTCTCTTTACCTTCACTGTTTATTTTATGACTACGAGGGGCAAATGAAAGTGTGTGCATGTATGTTTGACCTTAGATGATCAGGTTTTTCTTCTCCAATTTCCTTAACTTTGTTGGCCATGTATAGGGATGGCAATGGGGCGTGGCAGGGCTGGACAAGTCTTGACCTGCTTACATTTTGACCCGCCCTACCTTGACCCATTTAACATTTTTCCAGATTTCCCTGCCCTGCCCCTTTAAGTCATGTACAGGTGAGTTTGCTTTAATTAACTATGTTAGATTTTATTTTACGATCATATACAAAACTATGTTAATTCATCACTTAAAGAAATTAGTTACATTTAATTTTTATGGTCACGATAAAAGTTTTTTTTAAAATTGCTTTCCAAATATGGGATGTATTAAGTTGGATTTGATTTTTATGGACATATATTTGCACTAAAAGTGTCCAATTCTGTTTCTAATCCAATTTCAGAGCTTGCTATAACATTCATCTATATCAAATTATCAATATTACACATAATTTTCTTTAAATTTTTTTTCCTAAAAGTACCATCTGGAGGTTCAGTATCTAATTAGTGGCTCCGACATTACCTTGGACAAAATGGTGTAGTGTTCAAATCTCACGAGAAGTGCCTATTTTATCAACAAGGAAAGAAAAGGGAACTTGAAAAAACTGTATTAGCAACTAAATTATCAGGTGAAGGACAAGAACAAAAAATCGAGTCTTTTAGTTTTCAGCTAAGGACAAGAACAGAAAATTGAGACTTCTAGTATTTAGCTTTTCGCTATAAGAGACTATAACTAATGTTTGAAAAATTAAAGCCTATAACCTAATGCGCAAGCCAAAAAAACAAAATCTACTTAAATTGGAGTCAATATTATTCTTGATTAAGACATAGCAAACTATATTGTTGTGGACACCTATTAATAGAATTTTTTATAATGGCGATGTTCGGATGTCATGACCCAAAAAGCCACCAAAGATCGTGATGACGCCTAACCAGCTTGCTAAGCAAACCAACACTCAACAATAATAGAGGCCAATTGTTAAGTTATTATCAGAGTTATGATATAAATAAAAGCGGAATAAGTCTCAAAATAACATCATAATATATATAAAACCAAGACAAGGTCTAAACACGACCACAATTGTCTAACAAACGCCCGGTGTCACAATATCATAAGCATCTAAGAAAGAGTAAACTATATCTACCAAATAACATCTATCTGGGAAAAAGTAAATGAATAATAAGGAAAGGGGACTCCATGTGTTGCGGATCGAACAAATAGGGCAGCTCACTACGAAGTCTCCAACGCAAGCTCGATGTGCACTGTCGTGCCCCATTTTCTCGCGAAAGCGGGTTTCGACATGTGACAAATCTTTTGAATGGGTATTAAAAGAGAAAAGTCGTCACCTAACGACTTTAAGGTGCGTTAGGGCACCCACTTGCAAATAACTCTGATTTGACTAGTCAACGTCACCAAAAATCGGGTAAGGGTTCAAATTACCCTAAAGAGAAGTTTTTAGGCACTCTTCGGGGTCAACAAATGTGATTCCTGGCCGAATTTTAAACTATGTGGTAATATTGGGTTACTACTCGAAAGTTAAATTAGTTTGTTATTACTAGGCGGTTAAATATGCAAACAATTAGAGATGAACAAATAATTACTTAAAAGTTAAATGCATAAAGAAAGAACTGATAGCCTAAAGGAACTAATTAATTATTTAAAGGGGGACCTAAATTTTTAAGCCTAATGGATCAACTCCCGCGCAAAGCCTGCTAAGACTTTTATAGCCAAAGTGCAATGGCTATTCGGGCAATTTGTGTATCATCTCCGCTACACTCATTACTATCTTTAAGTTGTTACCTAAAGCGCACTAATTGATTCTAACATGTGCTTAAGACTGCTACCCGTCCCTTCCTATAGTCCAGGAGGCATTGGACACTATCTAATAGATGGTGCGTAGACTTAAAGAAAAGCTCAAGTTTCTAGTCTAATTACTTATTAGCATCACATAAAGGGGAGCACATTGGACTTAAACAAGTTGCACACAGGACGAGCAAGGGCTCACATTGGCCTCCGAATATATTAAGTAATTAATAATTACTAGAATAGTAATCTAGGGGTCTTAAAAATGAACTAAGTTATTTGATATAATACTCAAGATCTAAAATAAGATGAAGCAAATATAATTGAAAATAAGGATGATAAAAGGGCGTGTTTAAAAGAGTAAGTATAGCAGAATATTTATAAAGGCAATTTTGATCTTTTACTAACCAATGTATCAAAAAATAAAATATTATTCATCAAAATTATATAAAGCCAAATTGGCCCGCACGTGTATTGGTAAAGAAAATCTTCACTTAATGATACGGCCAAATATCCAAAATACTTTTTTTGAACCACAGTAAAAGAAAACTTCAGGTTTTAGGTAAAACCAAGTGAACCTATATGCTTAGAAAAAAAGGAAAGAGTTTTAGAGCTAGAACAAGATACAAAGAGGTGCAGATAA
This sequence comes from Nicotiana knightiana, assembly GCA_005239525.1. NCBI lineage: Eukaryota > Viridiplantae > Streptophyta > Magnoliopsida > Solanales > Solanaceae > Nicotiana > Nicotiana knightiana. The sequence continues at coordinate 9,108 of ML401762.1, forward strand.
TTCCAGAATAGAATCAAGTGCTTACGGAACAATTTAATACTATAATAGACTCAAATGGACTACAATAATTAGGTACTAACTGTCAGCAAGTCTAGAGTACTTTAGCTTTTTATTAGTTTACCACATGTCAAAAAATTTGTAAGCTTGGGCAGTGAATTATAAAAGACTCAGTCTACTTTAAAAAAATGCATATCAACACTCATAAGTAAATAGGATTAGCAAGAAAATATACTTTGATATACTTCTATGCAATAACTAGCTGTTAGACTGGAATTGACAACTAATCATATAAGTGAAACTTTCAAATAAATACTTAGCACATAATATCACTTTTTCCATTGTGATAAAGTTATTGCATGCTAATACTACGACAGAGTCCAAAAATAAAACTAATAGGTGCCTAGACTTCGGCAGACTCCACAAGATTCTTTCTTTGGGGGTTTTCCACTCTCCAAATTTTCAGCTTTGGTCCAAATATTTCAGATCGTGGCCCTGCTATTCCACAACACAGAGAATATACAAACATGCATCTGAATTGATTTTGCTACATTACAATGCTTCAATTGGTTAACCAGACTTATTATTCCCTAAGCACGTTATCTCTATGATGCTCAATTCAGGCTTATGTTATTTAAATACCCAAGTCACACATCAATAAAATGCAATCCGTTATACATTCTCAAGAAATTACTTATCCAGATGTAGATTAAAGGGTTAGGCAAATTTCATTATTAAACCAAATATTATGCTTCTAGCACCGTAATATTTGGAACTTAAAGCATGGTCCTCGACACTTTAAATATGAGACTCTTAGGACATTGGGATGCTTAACACATGAGGAATAAACCTAGTATAAATTTATATCTAGACAAACATGGAGTGCAGGAAACCCGATTTACATGCATTAATTCATATCTCATTTTCTAACAGGACCTATGTATTCAAGCAAGTTTTAGCAGGATGACCAATCCACAGAAAGCAGTAAAGGCATGATTGAAACAGAGAAGTCCCACACAAGTAAGTTAGCAATGTTCATAAAGAATGAGGGTGACCTGGGATCTTTCAGGATTAATAAAGCATTCCAGCAGCATATATAATTAAACCAACTACTCTACATACGCGTACCACGCAAGAAACTAAGAAATGGCATCGAACGCTACTACTTTACACATAATTAATACATAGGAAGCTAAAAACAGTATCGACAAGAAACTAACCAATTTGTGAAGCTCCGAACTAATAAGAAACCAGAAATCCAAATACCGATAAACGAACAGAGCTTGGGAAGCAGTAAATAAGCCAACAAACTTCAGAATACTCGGTGATAAAAAATTTTAACGACAGCAACAAGAAACCAATACTTGAATCTTCACGCTCCAAGATCGCAAGAACCTCTAAAGATTCCGAGAAATATACTCGTATTGAGTGAATTAAAAGAAACCAAACTTCGCCGCGACTTACAGCTAGCAAAGCAGTAACTGAAAAGCAGTGAATATAGTATATCCTAGTAATATTATTACAGTGGTGAAGAGCAGTGGTCCAAAAGCCATCCCAATTGCCTTAAGTCTTAACGGTGTTATAATAGACCATTGTGGTCCGGCCCTTCCCCGGACCCGCGCATAACAAGAGCTTAGTGCCACGGGCTGCCCTTTAATTAGCATAAATCGGAGGGCACAACTTTGGGGGGAAATGATCTTTTTAATATTTTATAAAATTCGACCACTAATATAATTAGAGCAAGAAATCATGCCAAGAAGGAAAGAAACTTACAAAATTGAGATTCTCTAATCAAAATAAAATTATATAAAATCAAACTTGATAATAGAGAGAGTGGAACCCGCGAGAAATTCGAAATTCGAAATTCTTACCTATTTGGTGACATCTTGAGCATAGACTGATTCTCCAAAGAGACTCGTACCCAAATCTTCAGCTAAAATTCGTTCTTTAAAGGAAGAAACACTTTCTGATTTTGAGTGATTAGGGAAGAGATTGTGCTATGACACTTAGTAATAAAATGGTGAAACAATTAAGGAAAGAAAATAATTCTTTTTTTTTAAAAAAGAAGGAAATAAAGAGACTAATTAAAGTGATAAAATAGAGAAATGAAGGAAAGGGGAAAATGGGTACTGTGGCGAGGAAGATAACGAGGAGGAAGACGGGGTCTGGTTTTGGAATTAATTTAGAGAGAGAATTTTTGTTTGGGAAATACTGTGAAGGGCCAAATGAGTTATTGGGTTATTGGGCTTAGTTTAGTCTACAAGTAAAAGGGGATCCGCATGGTTAGCCACTAATAATACATGTATTTACTTTTAAGCCATTGTTTAAAATGTTTTTAGTCTTTAGTCACTGCTTTAATAAACTTTAACTGCCCGGACGAAAATACCCTTCTGCTCATGTCCTTAATTTTTGAACTTAACTTCAGGACTACATGTCCTTAACTTTTGAACTTGAAACTCAAACTTCAGGACCAAGCGTCCTTAACTTTTGAACTTGTAAGTATTGTCCTTAACTTTTGATCTTGTAAATGTAAGCATGTCCTTAACTTGCAGTCCTTAACTTTTGAATTTGTTAGTCTGAGTTCAGGACCAAGCGTCCTTAACTTTTGAACTTGTAAGTATTGTCCTTAACTTTTGATCTTGTAAATGTAAGCATGTCCTTAACTTGCAGTCCTTAACTTTTGAATTTGTTAGTCTGAGTTCAGGACCAAGCGTCCTTAACTTTTGAACTTGTAAGTCTAAGTTCAGGACCAAGTGTCCTTAACTTTTGAACTTGTAAATCAAAGTTCAGGACCAAGTGTCCTTAGCTTTTGAACTTGGAACTCAAAGTTAAGGACCAAGTTTCCTTAACTTTTGAACTTGAAACTTGAAGTTCAGGACCAAGTGTCCTTAACTTTTTAACTTGTAACTCAAAGTTAAGGACCTATTATCCTTAACTTTTAATTAGTAACAAAACTAGCACGTTAATCTTTGAACAATCATGGTGCTTATTCAAGAGTTTCTCAAAGTACCTACTAAAACCATGACTCTTTTATGTCTTCTGCTATGCATTTTGTGTAACCCAATAACATCTTTCTGTTACATTAACCCAAGCACCCGACTTTTTAATTTGGAAGCCAAATAGAAATTTAATATCTTTCTCTCTAAAAGAGAGTAATAGCAAAATAAAAAACAGTAGACCACGTCTGGAGCACTATTCAAATATGCATAACTGGTGAGTATGGAGGAAAGAAATTAAACAGTGGCTAGACGTTATCTCCATTACTGGTATACCCGGATTTGATAGAATAAAAATGTAATGGAAGAAAGGGTAAAAATGTCTTCTCATATTAATTGTAATAAAGTAGTGATTATTTTTGCTCAACATTAGAATTGTTGGATAAAAAATAAATACCACCTTAAATAGTGGCTACCCCACGCCATTTCTACGGGTGGAAGTAGTAGATGGGTTATATAGGAAATCTTATAGAAATGTCCCAAAAAAGTCACAGCTCATCAATTTCTAGCTATTAATCACAGATTTATCAAAACTAGTCACACACGCATGAAAATTAAAAACCCAAAGAAATAAGGTTCTTTCTCTCCAAGAATCACACAAAACGATCTCCTTCCATATTTTTTAGCGTAATTAGCGACATTAGATGCAAGACGGAAAGGAAATTTCATCGATAAGATAGCAAATAACGTGATGAAATATAAAAAAATATATATAAGATTCCAAAAATCTAAGCAAAACGAGAATTTTTCTAATGGGTATGGTTGAGATTCCTTGAAAACATATAGATGAGTCAATATACAGAATTTGAGGAAGAGTGGAGGTGATTTGGACTGATTTAGTATCAAAATTCGTAGTTAAAATGGAATTTAAAAAACTTGTATGTGACACATGTATCAAACATGCATCACGCATGTATCTCATATGCAAGTATACATGGTTATACATGTGATACACACTTGATACTTATGTGATACACAAGTGATACACCTATCATTTTTTTCATGTTCATCTTCTACTTCGAATTTCCAATTCATCCCAAAATTGAGATTCAATTTATCAGTAGCTCATTACAAAAATTGGTCAATTCATAAAATATTACTAATATTAGCCAAATATTACTAATATTAGTCAATTAATTATTTGTAGCAAAAAAATATCAAATTTTTGCTTTGTTTTGAGTGGGTGTTATTAAAATAGATTGAGTACAACTTAAGGAGCTTGAATCTCAGTTTTGGAATGATTTGGTGAAGTTTTGAGGTGGTTTGAATTGAAAATTCGAAGTATAAAACTGAACATGAAAAAATGATATGTATATCACATCGTGTATCATTTGTGTATCACATATGTATCATATTTGTATCAATTGTGTATCACATGTATATCCATGTATACTTGCATATGAGATACATGTGTCGCAGAAGAATTTTTTGAACTCGATAATATTATGAATTTCGATACAAAACCAGTTCAAATCACCTCCAATCTTCCTCAAATTTTGTATATTAACTTATCTATATATTTTCAGTGAATTTCAACTATACCCATTGAAAAGGTTCCTTTTTTGCTTAGACTTTTGGAATATTGTATTTTTTTTTTTTGTATTTCATCACCTTATTTGATATCTCATCCATGAAATTTTCTTTTCGTCTTTCATCTAATGTTGCTAATCACGCTTAAAAATATTGGAAGGTGATTTTTGTATGTGATTCTTTGAGAGAAAGAACCTTATTTATTTGGTTTTTCAATTTTTAATGGCTAGTTTTGGTAAGTCTATGACTAATGGCTAGAGGTTGGTAAGTTGAGATTTATTTGGGATATTTATGTAAGTTTCCCAAAAAAGAAAAAGAGTTGTTTCTATCCAAATCAATAAGGACCAAATATTTTTGTTGGCCCAATATTATAAAGGGATTTTTTCATTCTTGTATACTATTTGAAGTTTTATTACCCTTAATGTCTATGTTTAGCTAATTACCCAGCATAAACAAGTTTTATTTACAAAATATATACAGTCCACCTTAAAAAGCTCCCAAATCCATTATTTGTGCCTTCAATCAAAGGATTTAGTTACACATTTTTCCTTACTTTTTTTCTCTTCTTCTCTTTCCTTTTTTTTCTCCAATCATCGGCAATGCTCGTCAATTGGTACGCCCTTTGCTTTTAAATTTCTCCATTCTCGTAGCCTTCGTTCTACCAGCATCATTACATGTTTGATCGCAAAATTGGAAAGTGAATCTGCTTTAGTTGCGAATAAGTTTCTATATTCATCCGCGCTGATTTGGAACAAATTAAGAAGTAGCAGTCGTTAACTAGTACTAACAAATTCAACCCCATAATTATTTATGATGTGAAGTAGCACGAACAGCAACGGAAAAGATTCAATGATGTGACCTACTTAACGAGCAGGCTGAAATCAAAGAAGGGATCCTTTTCTCTGGTGGGAGTGTCTTTTATACAATAAGTCTTTTGTATATTTTGTATCCGATTTACTCATAGTAAAAATAAATCTCATACAACTAATTATATATTATACAACTTATCTACACTTTCATACATTATTTTTACCCAGTTATATACAACTACAATAACATACAACTTAAATATAAATTTTATACAATATGTCTTTTGTATATTTTGTATCTGATTTATACACAGTAAAAATAAATTTCATACAACTAATTATATATTAGACAACTTATCTACAACTTATTCACAATTTTCATACATTATTTCTACTCAATTATATACAACTACAATGTCATACAATTTAAATATAATTTTTATACAATATTGTTCAACTTTCATACAATAGTTAAATAATATATATATATATATATATATATATATATATATATATATTATTTAACTATTGTATGAAAGTTGAACAATATTGTATAAAAATTATATTTAAATTGTATGACATTGTAGTTGTANAAAACAAAATACAAATTTTTTACAATTTCTTTTATAATTTTACTACAATTTCGTCAATATAATATATATCATGTCGTCGTCGTCGTCGTCTTCTTCTTCTTCTTCTTCTTCGAGTTTCAATCTGAAATTCAGCCAAAACAAGTCTAATCTTCAGCAAAATACCCTCAAAATTGAGATATAAACTCCAAATCATATTCCCAATTGTTTGGAACAACACCAATACATACGAATAATAATTTTTGAAAACCCAAATTCGAATTCAAAAGCTTCAAAGCTTTTTAATGGCTGTCAATGGTGGAATTGCTGCTCTCTTTTCCTTTTCTTTACACTACTAAAATTAGGGATCGAGATATAGAGAGAGACGTAGAGAGAATTCTCAATTCTTTTCAACAACACCAAATTCAAACAAATAATATTTTTTGAAAATCCAAATTTGAATTCAAAGTTTCAAATCTTGTTAATGGTTGTCAATGGTGGAATCTTGGGTGAGTGCAAGATACGTGGGGGAGGGGATTGGGATGTGGAGAGAGAAACGTGGGGGGAGAGGAAGGTACGATAGAGTTATTTTAGGACACTAATTATTATCATTAATTCCCTTAAAATATACATAAATGGTAATTGGGTATATAAAATATAATTATAATAAAACTTGAGTAGGGAGGATAATATATCTTCATATAGTGTATAGGAATGTAAAAATTCCTATTGCAAAAATACCCACCCATCCTTTCTTTCTAATACCCGGTTCGTCTGGCCCAACCAAGCCCCAAACGGCGTCGTCTAACCCCAAAATGACGTATTCCCTTGCCTTCTTATAACTAAAACGACTAATCTCTCCCCGTGATCTCATGACTCATATGCAAACCCTCAAATGTCTAGTTGTCCCCTTTCCCCTTTTCTCTATAACCGGCCACCACCTACGCCGTCGTGCACCCCCATCGATGGTGGTCCAAGGCATCCTCAACTTACCTCAAAACTTCCGTCTCTTCATATTCTACCCCAAATATACCGACCAAACCTCTCAATTTCTTTCGGAAAGCCACGAATTGACCATAGAAAATTAAAAAACCTAGTTTTGTGTCCCATTTCCCAAATTGTCGTGAACTAGAGTCTCATTTACCTTAAAAATTACATCAACAGGTAGGTTTCTAAAGAATTACATGTTGATAATTTTAACATGATTCGACGATGACCGGTACCGGTAACCCACTGTTGACGGCCCAGAATTGTTTAAACCATATTTTCTTCACCTTCCCTGCCTCCCATGAATCTTTATTTTAAGCAGATTATTAGGATGTTAAAAGTGGATCTTTTAGAGTAAAGTCGGACCCTTCAAAGCTGCTCGAACCTTCCCTTTTTTTCTTGTTTCCTTTTTGTAGTGGCCACTTGCACAACATCACCTACTGGATTACACAATCCAAAGTAGGTGCTCTTGTGGAAGTGGTTTTTGCTTGCTGAAATTCATCTTTTCCGGTGAGTTGAAACTAGTTGAGGTACTTTCCTCCTTTTCTTGGTCTTTTCTGCCTAGTATCATGTCCAATTGACTTCTGCGTCTTTATTTTGAGTTGCATATATAGTTTAATTAGTAATTAGGTTTTTGTATTGTAACATGATCAATTACTTGTATTTTAATTATTAAAATTTATTTTATGCTCATAAATTTGTTACCATATTTAAGTACTATTTATTATTACATGTTTAGTAGCAATTAGGTTTAATTTAATTTGTTGAGTGATCTTATTTTAGAGTATTTTGGTGAGATATGTTTGGATTTAAATTCTTAGAGCATGTTTTAATCTACAAACAAATCAGAGAAAGTCAATAGTGGATCTTGGTGATTAAGTTGGTTGAGCCCAGGTCTGCTAACCTAAATCAGTATGTGTCAGGCCCATCTTTAAAAGTAGTAGTGAGGAGGGTATGTTTAAAAGAATACCCATTAAGAAAATTATCAAGAAATTATAAAAGGAAGTTTGTAGAAGGATAAAGTTGAGTTATATAAGAGATAAGGCATAGGATATTGAGGTTAAAAAAGAAAATGACCTAGGGAAATCTTTAATAATTGCCTAGAAGGTGCTAGGAAAGAGCTGAAAATATTCCTATTCGCTGGGAGCAGCGGATCCATTAGTTAGGAGGGGCAAAAAAGGGATTTAGGGCAGAAGAAACCCTAGAAGAGACCCTATATAATCCCACCTCTCTCATTTGAAAAATAAGATGAAAAATATTAATTTTTTAGACTTAGATCATCAAATTATGAGATTTCGACACTAATCTTCTGATTCTTTGAAGAGAAAAGTGAGCTGAAAACATAAGGAATTTCTGAGTGAATAAAACTATGAAAATCTGAGAAGATGTAGATTATCTTGTTTTGGTTTTAGTCAACTGATTTTCTTTTAAGTTTGAACTCAAAATTCTTTAGGTTTTTCTACTGGTTTTGATTTGTTCAAGATTGTTCCTATATTGATGAGCTCCATCCTATTTTTTCTGATCCTTTATTTTGCTCATCTTGCTATTTTTTAAGCATACTAGACAAACATTCGAAAACTATGTACCCACACTTAAATGATCAATTATATGAGTTTCAAATTGACTTATTGCTTGTCCATTTATTTCACGATTTAATGATATAGTATTTGAAATGTGATAAATGATGCCTATTTAAGCTTTAAAGTAATGTTCTCTGCTAATTTTTATATATAAAGAAATATGTTAATTGCTTTAAAAATTACAACATACTTCCTTAGTATTTCTGATTGATGTATTAGTGATTGATTTTAAAAATGGCAGCATGAAATGGAGCATAGGTGTTAGTGCTGGGATTCTAAGACTTGATTAGTGCTTGATCAGGTATTGAAGACTTAAGGGCACCATAGTGACTACGAGATGATGGACTGGATTGGTAAATTTGAGAGTTGATTAATTTATTGATGGCCATGTCTGTAATAACTCTTATATTCATGACCAAGTTTTTAATTAATTTGTGGCCATAAGCTAAAAAATGAAGTCCTTACAAAGGTCGTTGGGCCGACCCTCATTGGCATCCAGCTTCATGTAGTTGATCATTCAAGGTCTAACTTTGACAAGACCAATTCTTTCAGGCCCATATAATCTTATTTGCCATTATTTTGCTAGAATGGGCTTCACTTCAAGTCCAAAACTCTTAGATTCTTCAATAATCCAACAAGTCCTTTCATAAAATTCGTCAGCTCTACTCCAATTCCTTTGCACTTATTTAAATGTATTTTCTTTACAACAAAATCGATAGTGATCTTTGTCATATTTATTCACTTGGAATTTATAGACTAAAATCGAAGAAGAAAAGACACTAGGACTGCTGATAAGCCCAAATAGATTCAAAACTTTTAGTAGAAGGTTTTAGAAATCTTAGTATTAAAAAAATTCTCTCTCTAAAAATTTCCTCTTAATGGTAACTTCAACATCAAAAGTGTGACCTCATGCGACCTCTATGGAACCATCTCCGGTCGTTCAACCGGCGCGTATCACTCAGCCAAAAGACCCACCTGCAGATATAAGGTCACAAGTGGTTATACCATCTTACCCAAAAACTTCATACTCCACCGCTGTCACTGGAACTTCAAGCTCTTGCAACACAACCAACACCAACACCGTGGTGGAAAGGCAAACGAACCACAATGGCAAACCGACAGTTATCTTCAAAGCTTCCGTCTACTATAGGGTAATGGCGGAGAATTGCAAATGGACTCTAGTCGGAAAATTCACAATGGGCAGACCCAAAATTGAAACTATTAGGGAAAAATTCATTGAACAAATTCCTCTGAAAGGGAAGGTAAGAATTGGGGCTTATGATTATGGACATGTTTTCATTGAATTTAACAATGAATCGGACTTCAACATTGCTTATTTCCAACGATTCATGGGAATCTCTAGAGCTCTAATGCGGATGTTCAAATGGTCCCCCGACTTCGATCCAAATGAAGAAACGTCCTTGGCTTCTATTTGGGTATTATTACCAGAATTACCTTTCCATATGTTTAAATGGGATTACTTAAGACAAGTATTAGAACAGATTGGCACTCCAATGAAGGAGGACATTGCTACCATTGCAAGAATCAGACCACACATGGCTAAGGTTAGGGTTGAATGGATTTGATGAAATCTCTCCCAGACTCTATCTTCGTAGGTATTGAAGGTGACACAATAGGCCTGAAGGGCAGAGATCAAAAATTAGAATACGAGGGTGTTCCAGCATTCTATAAAACATGTAAACTACAGGGACATGATTTCGAAAGGTGCAAGGTCGAGGCAAGAAAGAGAGAACATGCTAGAGCTAACAAAGACAATGAAAAGGCTGAGAAAAATGAAGACCAAACAAGTAATAACAACTCTGTAGATGTAGGAATTAAGGCAAATACTGAGGGGGCACAGACACGCAATGAGAACCAAAAGGACGATGGATTCACACAAGTTAGAAACAAGAGAACAAGAAAAAGAAGGACTTTCAGGCAGATAGCTCAAATACCAACTACAATGAAGTCAAACAAACTGATATGAAACAACTACGATCTCCACATGACCAGGCAACTCCCCAAAACAGAAACATTCAAGCGAAAGAACCTGCCATAGACAATCTGGTAGGAAAATATGATGGAACTACTACTAACCAAGGAAAAAGAGCTATTCCAAACAAGAATAACACCAGAAACAAGAAAAAGAAAACAAAAAAGGCGACTACCCAATGTATGAAAGTTAAAAACAGACTTTGGATCAAACAAAAGCCAAGGCAAGTAGAAGAGAAAATCATAGAAGCTGTCCAAAAGGAAGGAAAAATCAGGATGGAAAAAGAATAAAATAGAATACTACAAGCAAATACAAAGAGATTGAGGCTCAACAGGAAGAAAAAACAAAAGAACACGAAAGTAGTAGTGCTAGCTCAAACAGTCAGATTTTGTCTCTAGTTACTGCGGATACGACTTGCATTCAAAATAAAAGAGGTAAAATTATTATTGACATGGGAACACTTGAACATATTCCAAGGGAGTTGAACAAAAAACATGGCCCAGATATAGATAACAACTCAATCTACGAATCAGGAGAGGACATCAACAGTAATCAATCTCACTAGGCCTCCACAGATGAAGAAGTAGTCGACATCTCTATAAGAGGAAGTGAGGATGAAGATGAGCAGGTTGCAAACAGTTTAGTTGACGTTTTTGCACCTGCTCCAAAGCAACTCGATGACCCTGTGGCCAAAGAAACAGAAGAGGTAATACAAAAACATGGCCTCTCACCAAGAGGGAACAAAAAAAGAAACCACAAAGGTAAAGGAGGCCATCCCAAAACCTCCAGTACCTTCCAAACACATAGCAACTTACAAACCCCCAATCATTCCTAATGATTAAATCATCAATTGGAATATTAGGGGCATGATTTCCAAGGGTGCAAGTGAAATATTAGCCAAACTAATCAGAATTCACAAGGCTCATATGGTCATTCTCCAGGAACTTTTCCTCTCTTCTGATAAGTTAGAAGATTACAGAAGGTACCTAGGATTTGATCAAGCAATTACCAGTAAATGCAGCAAGCTATGGTGCTTTTGGAGTAATGGATTGGATTATGAAGTCATCGACAATAGCAGACAACATATTACTCTCAAGATTAAGGCTGATGAGCATACCTACTGGATCACAACAGTATATGCTAGGAACAATGCAGTGAAAAGAAGAAAACTATGAAATAAATTGAGGAACATGAGCAACAGAGTCAATGGTCCATGGACCATCCTTGGTGACTTTAACACTATTATGGCCGCAAAGGAGAAGAAGGGAGGCACCCCTCATACTCTTTGCAAAAGTTCTGACTTTATTAGATGCATGAATGATTGTGGAATATCTGATCTAGGCTACACAGGTATTCCTTTCACATGGTGCAATGGAAGAAGGAAAAGAAAAAGAATCAGCACAAGACTGGACAGGGTGATAATTAATGAGGATCGGGCAGAGATCTTTCAAACCAATAGAGTCGACCACCATGCCAAATCAGGGTCGGAACATAGTCTCATCACTTTCAAATTTGGAAATGAGAACCATGAAGTTATCAAATACTTCAGGGTCCTTAATTTCTGAACTAAGCAAAGTGACTATAATTCCTTAATTGAAAGCATCCGGAACAACGAGGTACATGGAAACGACCAATGGATCCTTCAACAGAAACTGAAAGCTGTAGCAAGAGGTCTTAGCAAATGGTCCAAAGAGTCCATTGGAGATGTTTTCACTTCAGTCAAACAAATAGAGCTGGAGATGTGTAGGTTAGAGCATGAATATGAGACTAATAACAATGATGTAAATAGGAAAAACCTACACAAGGCCCAAGCTGAATATACTAGATGGCTGAAGATGCAAGAATCTATCCTCAAGAAAATATCCATAATCAAATGGGCTGAAGAAGGTGACTCTAACTCCAAATATTTTCATAGTGTGATCAAGGAGAAAAGGAGGAGAGCACACATCTACAGAATTAAGAATACTCAAGGAATATGGATTGAGGGCAATGAAGCTTTTGCAAACGTTGCTATTGATCACTTCAACAACCTGTTCACCCACACACATAGTGACAACAATATGTCTATCCTTGATTGTATTGATCCAATCTTCACAGAGGAAGACAACCATCTCCTGCACCAGATCCCTGAAGAAAAGGAGATTAAAAATGCAGTATTCTCTATAGACCCCAACAGCTCTGCAGGCCCGGATGGTTTCAGTGGTCACTTCTACCAAGAATCTTGGGACACTATCAAAAGGGAGGTTTGCAAGTTTTTTCAAAATTTCTTTAATGGTTATAATATCTCTAGATACTACACACATACTAACCTGGTCCTCATCCCTAAAGTTTCCTCCCCCTCATCTTTATCACAGTTAAGACCCATTAGTCTATATAATGTGTCCAACAAGATTATCTCCAAAATTATCAGTGCTAGGATAGCTAATATACTTCCTAAATTAATATCGGATAATCAATCTGGCTTTGTTAAAGGTAGACTAATCACTGAAAACATCCTTCTTGCCCAGGAACTTGTACATCGTATCAAGAAGATTAATCAAGGATGAAACATTGTCATTAAGCTTGACATATCAAAATCTTACGACAAGCTCTCTTGGAGTTTCCTCACGGATGTGCTAAGGAAAATGAATTTCTCTAAAATTATCATTGATACCATACACAGATTGATTTTGGAGAACTGGTATTCCATATTAATCAATAGAACAAGACATTTCAAGTCAACAAGAGGACTGAAACAGGGAGATCCTCTTTCCCCATCTCTATTTATTCTAGCGGCTGAGGCTTTATCTAGGGCCCTTAACAGACTCAATGAGAACAACCAATTTATTGGTTTCTCTATAAATCCTAAAGGACCCAAGATAAACCACCTAAGTTATGTTGATGATCTAATTCTTTTCTCTTCTGGTGTTAGGAAATTAGTGAAGCTGCTAATGGAGATTCTAGAGGACTACCAGGATGCATCTGCCATGCCCCAAAATCGAGGAACGAGACCGGCGCCCAACTGGATGATCCCGGTCAAGCGGACCTGGATTGCCTTTCCTGCCCAATGCGTTACCCCGTGTTTATAGTATATATTATTCCACATGACTTAGCAATTTAGAGTTTAAGCATGACTCTACTACTTGAGTTCATTTCATCCTTTATCATTTCAACATTTGGTAATCACAAAACATACAATAATTCCGATTCGGACCACGATTATTAGTAGACACAACTACTACCCAAAAATACATATATGTACAACCCACATCATGTCTACGGAGCCTCTAAGAGTACTAAGGGTTTACACAATACTTGCCGGCAACAAGGCCCCGACTATACCTTCGAAGACATTAACATATACAAAAGAGATGATATAGACTACACACGGACCCGAGAGGAAATGGGGCTCGCCGTATCTGCTGAAGGTATGAAGGGGAAGCACCACTATTGGCGGTCTGAGCTACCTGTTGTGGAACCACCTACATCCATATAAAAGATATAGCGCCCCCGGCAAAAGGGATGTTAGTACCGATGAATAGTACTAGTATGTATGAACAAAGTTTATTCTAAGAAGAATCAAACAGTACAGAATTAGAAAACAGTCAGGGTAACCACCCGATCCATCGTACATTCTCATCTCACCCTTATTACCTCTCCACCCTTATTTATTTGTGTTGCGGCGCACAATCCGATCCCACCGTACAATCACAGTTCACCCTTAGTACCTCTCCACCCTTATTACTTCGTGTTGTGGCGCGCAACCCGATCCCACCGTACATTCACATCTGGTAGTAACAACAACCAACAATTTTATCACAGGGATCTTCATCATCAAGAACATAAGTTCATATCAACCAACAACTATATGAAATCAAGTCACAATAATCCTTACCAAACAGTAATTTCATGTATGGTGTTGCCATCACTATTTAACTCAATTAAATCAACCCACAGTTTCTTTTCATCATTTGCCACACTCGGCCCTTAGCAATTAGATACATTCCCACATTAGGGTACGTTAACATTCTTTCATTTAGTGGCACATACTTCCATATCGACATATTTGAACATTTAACGAACCTTACACATGATAGGATAAGCACAAGAAATCACCCTTCATAATCTCAGTTAGCATGGTAATCGACTTAAGAAAAAATCAGAGAATGAACTCGTACACATCGACACAGCAGGACAATCAATTCACATATGCTCAAGCAAGAATTTCATACCGTGTGCTCGGACACCAACAAGGTAATTCTACAAAGATTAAAGTTAGCCATACATACCTTGAATCAAAATTCCCCTTTAATTTTCTACCACAATTCACCGGACCTTCTAGCACCTTATTTCTAGTTNAAAAGCTTACCTCTTGTAATGAAGAAAATGGTGTCTTACTTGATCAATTCCAGGCCTGAGTAGTGATGGAGGAACAAATTTGATGAAGTTGGAACTCTCTCTCTCTAGAACCCACTCTCTACTCTCTCTAATTTATCAGAAAATAAGCTTAAAATTAAAAGGTTAAGTGTTTTAATGAACTGGGGGTCGGGTATAAAATTAGAATTTTAACAGTCCCAAAACAGAAATGCGGTCAGGAATGCGATCGTATTCTTTCTATGCGTTCCGCATTCGTGTCGCAAAAATGGCCCTCAAATGGGCCAAAAAGAAAATCAGACTGGCAGATATGCGACCACTATGCGTTCCGCATACCTGTTATGCGATCGCATAGTGCGTCCCATAACTCCCTCCGCAAAAGTGAAGGTGCAAGAATGCGACAACTATGCGGAACGCATTCGTGAAATGCGATCGCATTCTAGGCCGCATAGTTGTCCTCAAAATGCACAACAAACTGTCCAAGTATGCGACCACTATGCGGTCCGCATACCTGATTTGTGATCGCATAGTAGACCGCAGACCTGCGCAAATCTGGAAAATTATATCTTTTAAGTCACAGGGTACTTTTTACTCAAAAATGGTCCATTTTATAATTAGTACAGTTATAACAACACGAGGACCTATTTGGGCATTATTTTTAGACTCCTCGAATTTTTACTAACTCCGATATTTTCTGAAAATTTCGCCAGAGTTTCCTTTGTAATTAGGCCTATGTACCTGTCAGAGAGCCCCCAAAACACATATTAACCAATTCCAGACATTTTCAGTTACTCAACTTGCACATAATCCGGTCATTTCAACAAGCTACATATAATTCAATTACTTCCACAAACCTCACATAGTTCGATTAACTCCACAAATTTGCACATAATTCAACTATTACAATGAGTTGCACATAATTCAGCTAATCACAACAACATATACATTTATGGTACAAATTTTGAGAAGTCACAATAGTAGGGTAATTAGGGGAGTGGAGTGTTCTTGCACAAAATTTAACACAATATATAATTGCTTAGGAATGACAACTTTTAAAACCACTACCGGACTTATTCAAACAAGTGGGGATATTTCTCTTTCATTTCATTTTCCACTTCCCATATGGCTTCTTCGACTTGTTGACTCCGCCATAATACTTTAGCAGTAGCAATCTCTTTGTTCCTCAATCTACGGACTTGTATATCAAGAATAGCAACTGGAACCTTTTCATATGACATTCCTTCATTAATTTCAACCGTCTCAACCGGCACAATGGCGGATGGATCCCCAATCACCTTCTTCAACATGGACACATGAAACACTGGGTGTACTAATGACATCTCAGGGGGCAGTTCCAGCCTTTAGGCCACCTTCCCTATCCTTTGAGCAATCCTATATGACCCGACATACCTTGGGCTCAATTTCCCTTTCTTCCCAAACCGCATCTCTCCCTTCATGGGAGACACCTTCAAGAATACCCAATCATCTACNTATCAAGAATAGAAACTGGAACCTCTTCATATGACAATCCTTCATTAATTTCAACTATGTCAACCGACACAATGGCGGATGGATCCTCAATCACCTTCTTCAACATGGACACATGAAACACCGGGTTCACTAATGACATCTCAAGGGGAAATTCCAGCCTATAAGCCACCTGTCCTATCCTTTGAGCGATCTGATACAACCTAGGGCCCAATTTCCCTTTCTTCCCAAACCGCATTACTCCTTTCATGGGGGATACCTTCAAGAATACCCAATCATCTACTTGAAACTCCAACTCTCTTCGACGAACGTCCGCGTAGGATTTCTGACGACTCTGAGCAGTCTTCATCCTCTCCTGAATGACTGTAACTTTTTCCATAGCTTGATGCACAAGATCCGGTCCTGGCAGTTCCGCCTCGCCAACCTCAAACCATCCAATCGGAGACCTACACTTCCTTCTGTACAATGCCTCAAATGGGGACATCTGAATACTAGCATGGAAACTGTTATTATAAGCAAATTCTATATGCGGCAAGTGATCATCCCGGCTACCCTTGAAATCTAATACACAAGCCCGTAACATATCTTCAAACGTCTGAATGGTCCGCTCTGCCTGCCCATCAGTCTGTGGGTGGAATCCTAAGCTGAGATTTACCTGCGTCCCCAAACCTTGCTGGAATTTCTTCCAAAAGTTAGCTGTGAATTGGGCCCCTCGATCCGAGATAATAAACACTGGAGTGCCCTGACTATTTCTTTGATATATAACTGAGCGTACTGTTCTGCAGTATCGGTGGACTTAACTGGCAAAAAGTGAGCTAATTTCGTGAGTCGATCCACTATCACCCAAATTGAGTCGAACTTGCGCTGAGTGCGGGGTAACCCTACCACAAATTCCATATTGATCATCTCCCATTTCCACATTGGTATTTCCATGAGCTGCGCCAACTCACCGGTCCTCTGATGCTCGGCCTTCACTTGCTGACAATTTGGACACGCAACCACAAAGTCCGTCACACCCCTCTTCATACCATTCCAACAATAAATCTCTTTGAGGTCATGATACATCTTCGTAGAACCTGGGTGTACTGAATACCTGGAATTGTGATACTCTACCATTAACCTTTCCCGAAGACCATCCACGTCTGGAACACATAGTCTCCCTTGGCACCGCAAAACACCATCATCATTGCGAGTAAAAATGTTGTAGCCTTATGATTCAGAATTTCCTCTCTCAACTGTACCAATGCTGGATATCTGAATTGCTTTTCCTTGATTTCCGTTACAAGTGAAGATTCTGTTCAATTACGCACCACGACATACCCTTCGTGTGAGGTCGAAAGACAGACCCCCAGACTAGCCAACTGATAAACCTCCCGAGCCAAAGACCTCTGACCTGCTTCCGAATGAGCCAAGCTACCCATGGATTTTCGACTAAGAGCATCGGCTACCACATTCACCTTTCCTGGATGGTACAAAATATTCATATCATAATCCTTGAGCAATTCTAACCATCTCCACTGCCTCAAGTTCAACTCCTTTTGTTTGAATAAATATTGAAGACTCTTGTGGTCTGTGAACACGTCCACATGGACCCTATACAGATAATGCCGCTAGATTTTTAGTGTAAACACGACCGCTGCGAGATCCAGATCATGCGTCGGATAATTCTTCTCGTGACTCTTGAGTTTCCTAGAAGCATACGCTATAACCTTCCCGCACTGCATCAATACACACCCCAAACCAACCCTTGAAGCATCAGAATAAACCACAAATCCCTCTGTACCCTCTGGCAAAGTCAACACCGGCGCCGTAGTCAATCTCAATTTCAATTCTTGAAAACTCTTTTCACAAGCATCGGACCACTGGAACTTAACCGCGTTCTACGTCATCTTAGTCAATGGGGAGGCGAGGGTAGAGAATCCCTCCACAAATCTTCGATAATACCTAGATAGACCCAAGAAACTGCGAATCTCTGTTGGGGTCATTGGCCTAGGACAATCCTTTACTGCTGCAATCTTTTGGAGATCAACCTGAACCCCTTCCCGAGAAACAACATGGCCCAAAAGGTGACTGATTCTAGCCAAAATTCACATTTTGAAAACTTTGCATACAACTGGTGCTGATGAAGAGTCTGCAAAACTGCCCTAAGGTGAGTAGCATGATCTTCCTGACTTCGCGAATAAACGAGGATATCGTCAATGAAGACAATCACAAAGGAGTCAAGAAACGATTTGAAAACCCGATTCATAAGATCCATAAAATCGGCTGGGGAATTGGTTAGCCCAAAAGACATTACCAGAAATTCAAAGTGCCCATATCGAGTCCTGAAGGCAGTCTTAGGAATATCCTGCTCCCTGATCTTTAACTGGTGATACCCGGACCGCAAATCAATCTTTGAGAAGAACTTAGCACCTTGCAACTGGTCGAACAAATCATCTATCCGAGGCAATGGGTATTTGTTTTTTATGGTGACCTTGTTGAGATTTCGATAATCAATACACATCTGAAGCGATCCGTCTTTCTTTCTGGCAAAAAGAACATGTGCGCCCCAAGGCGACACACTTGGCCGAATGAAACCTTTTTCTAATAGATCTTTCAATTGTTCTTTTAACTCTCTCAATTCTGTTGGCGCCATTCGGTAAGGTGGAATAGATATTGACTGCGCATCTGGCAATACATCAACCCCGAAATCGATCTCTCTATCTGGAGGAATCCCAGGAAGCTCGTCCGGAAATACTTCAAGAAATTCATTCACAACATGCACAGATTCGGGAGCAGGCACCTCATAAGTGGTATCCGCAACCCGGACCAAATGGTAGATGCACCCTTTTCTGATCATCTTTGAGGCTTTAAGTTAGGAAATAAGCCTACCTCTTGGCACAACATTATTCCCCTTCCACTCGATAACTGATTCATTAGGAAACTCAAGCCTCATAATCCTGGTTCAGCAGTCGAGTTTAACAAAGCACGAATAGAGACAATCCATCCCCATAATTACATCAAAGTCCACCATTTCTAACTCAATAAGATCGTCCATGGTATCCCGACCACGCACCATGACAACACAATTCCTATAGACTCGCACGACCATAATAGAATCACCAACCTGAGTCGACACAGAGAACGGATCATGAAGCTGTTTGGGTTCTATCCCAAAACTTGAAGCAATAAATGGAGTAACATATGACAATGAAGACCCGGGATCAATAAGAGCATAAACATCATGTGACTGAACAATCAGAATACCTGTGACAACATTTGGGGAAGCCTCCGCACTCTGGCGACCACTCAAAGAATAGAACCGACTGGGTCCCCTCAACCCCGTGCTCCACCTCTAGCTGTACTGTGCCCTGCTGGAGCTGGAGGGCGTGCTGAAGATGTAGCGGCTGAAGAGCTAGATGGCTGAGCAGTACCCCTACCCACGCCCTGACAGGGTGCGCGACAGTCTCTCTGGATATGGCCTCTCTCTCCGCATCTATAGCATACCGGTATGTCCAAGTAACAAGGCTCAGAATGATACCTCCCACACTTAGGGCATGGGACCCTCCACTATTGCTGGAACCTCCCACCTGAACGACCTGACTGATGGAACCTTCTGCTATTTGAACCTGGTCCAAAGCGACCCCCTGCTGATAACTGTGCCCTGATGATGGGGCACTGGCTGAGGACTCAGCATAGAACTGGGATGGCCCTGATGACCCTCTCCCAAGGGCTGATCTCCCACCTACAATTGAACTCCCAGGGTTGCCTGCTAACCGGACCCTACTACCACTCTCTCTCTCTCCATCCTTATCTTCAACTTCTGATCTTCTGTGGCCTGGGAGAATCCCACGATCTTCCCATAATTCATATCTGAATGCAAGGCAACTGTAGCAGCTTCATTAACAACCAAGGGACCAAGGCCCTGAACAAACCGTCGAACTCTGGCCTCCATAGTCGGCATCATGTGGTTGGAATATTTGGACAGGTGCACGAACTCCATGTGGTACTCCCACACACTCATGTTGCCCTGCTTAAGGACCTCAAACTCCGCAGCACGGGCTGCCATAGTCTCGGCAGGCAAGAAATGATCCATGAAGGCATCAACAAACTCATCCCACTTTGCTGGAGGGATCCCCTCCCCACGGGACCCCTCCCACATCTCAAACCACGAATATGCTGCTCCCTTTAACCGACAGGAAGCCAAATCAACCCCCTCTATCTCTGTAGCCTTCATAACCCGGAGAGTCTTGTACATTTCATCTATAAAATCCTGAGGATCTGCCTCTGGGTCGGTGCCTGTGAACTCTGGAGGGGCTAACCCCAGAAACTGGTTGATCGTGGAACCTGAAGAATCCCCTTGCTCGCTAGAGGATGCAGGGGCAACACTTGATATTTGGGCCTAGGAGGCCACTAGCTGGGTCAACATCTGAATAGCTCCCCTGAGGTCCCCATGAGAAATACCGGGACCAGAAGCTGGGACTGAGGAAGGATCAAGATCATCAACGGGAAGGACTGTAGCACCCTCCGCTGGAGCAGGAATATGAATATCCTGGCCTGGGATGGAAGAGTCAGGCAGATTCAAGGTCGGGGAATCATTCTCACCCGCACCATCAGATAAAGAATTCACGGCCACTCATGGGGTGGCATTGGCCTCTAGGCCGAGTCGGGCTCTCTTCTTGGGTGTCATTTACTGAAAATTGGAACAATGCACGAGTTAGAGATAGACAACCTCACCTTTCACCACATCGCACGATATAGAATAGCAAATAAAGGGTACTTTCCTAAATGTCCATGCAGCTCCCTAGTTATAGATGTGGTCGACAACACACCGATAAGAAGGGCTCTACTAGACACGGCTCCGAGACATCCTAGGACACTTTTCAAAACCAGAGGCTCTGATACCAAGTTTTTCATGCCCCCAACACCGAGGAACGAGACTGACGCCCAACCGGATGATCCCGGTCAAGAGGACCTGGATTTCCTTTCCTGCCCAACGCGTTACCCCGTGTTTATAGTATACATTATTCCACATGAATTAGCAATTTATAGTTTAAGCATGAATCTACTACTTGAGTTCATTTCATCTTTTATCATTTCAACATTTGGTAATCACAAAACATACAATAATTCCGATTCGGACCACGATTAGTAGTAGACACAACTACTGCCCAAAAATACATATATGTACAACCCACATCATGTCTACGGAGCCTCTAAGAGTACTAAGGGTTTACATAATACTTGCCGGTAATAAGGCCCCGGCTATACCTTCGAAGACATTAACATATACAAAAGAGATGATATAGACTACACACGGACCCGAGAGGAAATGGGGCTCGCCGTATCTGCTGAAGGTATGAAGGGGAAGCACCACTATCGGCGGTCTGAGCTACCTGTTGTGGAACCACCTACATCCATATAAAAGATGTAGCGCCCCCGGCAAAAGGGATGTTAGTACTGTTGAATAGTACTAGTATGTATGAACAAAGTTTATTCTAAGAAGAATCAAACAGTACACAATTAGAAAATAGTCAGGGTAACCACACAAGTACCACACAAGTATACAAAAAACCACAAATGAAGATTTCACCGTTACTTGTTTCAATTGCTCATCTGTTGCGGCGCACAACCCGATCCATCATACATTCTCATCTCACCCTTATTACCTCTCCACCCTTATTTATTCGTGTTGCGGCGCACAATCCGATCCCACCGTACAATCACAGTTCACCCTTAGTACCTCTCCACCCTTATTACTTCGTGTTGTGGCGCGCAACCCGATCCCACCGTACATTCACATCTGGTAGTAACAACAACCAACAATTTTATCACAGGGATCTTCATCATCAAGAACATAAGTTCATATCAACCAACAACTATATGAAATCAAGTCACAATAATCCTTACCAAACAGTAATTTCATGTATGGTGTTGCCATCACTATTTAACTCAATTAAATCAACCCACAGTTTCTTTTCATCATTTGCCACACTCGGCCCTTAGCAATTAGATACATTCCCACATTAGGGTACGTTAACATTCTTTCATTTAGTGGCACATACTTCCATATCGACATATTTGAACATTTAACGAACCTTACACATGATAGGATAAGCACAAGAAATCACCCTTCATAATCTCAATTAGCATGGTAATCGACTTAAGAAAAAATCAGAGAATGAACTCGTACAACTCGACAAAGCAGGAAAATCAATTCACATATGCTCAAGCAAGAATTTCATACCGTGTGCTTGGACACCAACAAGGTAACTCTACAAAGATTAAAGTTAGCCATACTTACCTTGAATCGGAATTCCCCTTTAATTTTCTACCACAATTCACCGGACCTTCTAGCACCTTATTTCTAGTTCACAATGTGGCATAATTGAACTTAGAATTAGGAATAATGAACATGTCTTGAACTCACTTGAGCATTCGATCAAACACTAGGTGTTCCTTTAGATTAAATGTCCTCTTTTTAGTGAAAGATCACTCTAACCCATTTCCTTTACTAGATTATGACTAGTTGGTTACATGCATGCAAGACTCCTACCCCCATCTTCATGAACTCACCTAACAATGTTTCATTTTAAAAAAATCTGGAAATTAAGGTTGATGGGGTAAAAGCTTACCTATTGTAGTGAAGAAAATGGTGTCTTACTTGATCAATTCCAGGCCTGAGTAGTGATGGAGGAACAAATTTGATGAAGTTGGAAATCTCTCTCTATAGAACCCACTCTCTCCTCTCTCTAATTTATTAGAAAATAAGCTTAAAATGAAAGGGGTAAGTGTTTTAATGAACTGGGGTCGGGTATAAAATTAAAATTTTAACAGTCCCGAAACAGAAATGTGGTCACATTCCTGCTATGCGGTCCGCATTCCTGTCGCATAAATGGCCCTCAAATGGGCCAAAAAGAAAAGCAGATTGCGCAGGTATGCGACCACTATGCGGTCTGCATACTTGTTATGCGATCGCATAGTGCGTCGCATAACTCCGTCCGCAAAAGTCAAGGTGCAAGAATGCGACAACTATGCGGCCCGCATTCGTGAAATGCGATCGCATTCTAGGCCACATAGTTGCCCTCAATGGACAACAAACTATCCAAGTATGCGACCATTGTGCGGTCCGCATACCTGATCTGCGATCGCATAGTGGACCGCAGACCTGCGCAAATCTGGAAAATTATATCTTTTTTAAGTCCCGAGTTACTTTTTACTCAAAAACTGTCAGTTTTAAGAATTCCGACAGTTATAATAACACAGGGACCTATTTGGGCATTATTTTTAGACTTGAAATTTTACGGGTCTTTACAGCATCTGGCCAAGAGATCAAAAAGAGAAAAAAGTTTTTTCCTGAAATATAACCATGGAGTGAATAGAGATAATAAAAGAGCCACTAGACGACTCTGAAAGTGGACAGGATTTAAGCATATGCAATTCCCATTCACATATCTTGGATGCCCTATCTATATAGGCAGAAAGAAGATTTGGTACTTCGCCGACCTAGCCACAAGAGTGCTAAACAAAGCGGGCAGATGGCAAGGTAGACTCCTATCATTTGGTGGTAAAGCTGTTATCATCAAGCACATCTTTTAGTCTCAAACTCTGTATCTGCTTGCAGCTATGGTCCTTCCGAACACCATTATCAAGAAAATTGAAATGTACTTGAAAAATTTCTTCTGGGGAAAAAGAAGGCAAAAAGATTTATCACTGGTGCTCCTGGGATAATGATAGCTACCCTACTGAAGAGGGAGGAGTTGTCTTTAAAAAGCTTCAAGATATATGCAACTCATTTGCAGCTAAAAGGTGGTGGAGATTCAGGGTGGAAAACAACTTATGGACAAAATTTCTCAAAGCTAAGTACTGCCAAAGATCTACCTCAATCTCTAAAAGGTTGGATCCCAAGGACTCTAACTCATGGAGGAGCCTAATGAAGACTAGAAACAAAGTGGAATATAAAATTCACTAAAAGATCAACAAGGGCAATAATATGTTTTGGTGGGATAGGTGGATACCATCAGGTAATATCAAAACAATCACCAACCCCCTTTCAAAACCAGGAAACACCAATTTTAGGGACTTCTTCAACAACCATGGCTGGAACATTGAGATTTTCCAAGTCACTATGCCACAGAGAGTTGCATATGAGATTAAGCAAGTCAAGATTGGCCATAATCAAATCCAGGACCAAGCTGTATGGACCCCCAATCCCCAAGGACCCTTTACTTTTCCTTTGCCTATCAACTTCTGAGGAAAAGAAAAGATAACTCACCTCATCTGGCCAAAATCTAGAATTAGCATGTACCTTTTAAAATCTCCTTTGCAACATGGAGAATCATGAAAGGCAGGTTACCACTAGATGATATTGTGCTGTAATTTGGTACTAACATTATATCTACATTTTGTTGTTGTAGGGTGCCAGAAGAAGAAATCAGAACCATGTCTTCGCAAATAGCAAAACAGCAAAGAAGGTATGGAACATTATGTCCACTCCACTAGGATTCCAGACCACGGGAAGGAACATTCTATGCATCCTAAATCAATGGTGGAGAACACATCCAAAAAATAATGTACATAAGTTTCTACTATAAATTACCCCAACCATAATATGCTGGGAGATTTGGAAGGTCGGGTTTGGTAAGAAATATGGTAAGAAGACTATTTCTATTTTTTAGAATATGTCAACAGGCTCTTTTTCAGGTTAAAGTTTCCATAGGCGAAAAATACAATCAAATGAATTGGAATTGGACATGGAACACTGTATGCAAGGTGACGGAAGATTACAAAACAAGATTGAAGAGTGTTATGGTTCTTTGGGAACCCTCAGACAGTAATCAGTGGAAAATAAACACAGACTTCAGTTTCATCGCAAACTTAGGCAAAACAGGCATTGGGGGTGTTGTTAGGAAAAGAAATGGTCAAATGGTGATGGACTTCTCCGCACCAGTACATTTATAGGCTAACAATTACTCTGAAGTGCAAGCGGCCTGGTTTGGTATTCTTTGGTGTTGCGACCAAAACTGTCAAGATCTAATATTGGAACTAGATTCTCTTCTGGTTGTCAACATGATCCTAGGGACATACAATACCCCATGGAGACTCAAAGAAGACGTTACTCTTATTCAACAAAGGGTGAAACAACATGGCATCAAGATCAAACATTACTACAGGGAAGGGAATGAAGTGGCCGACACTCTGTCCAAACACACTACTACTCTCACGGAGCAGATTATTTTCCACAACGAAATTGATCTACCTACTGAGGCCAGAAAAGCCATGACTATGGATAAACTGAAGGTCCCAAATTTCAGAATTAGACCAAGGAAACACTCAGGATGGATCTTTGAACCTCCTTAAATGATAAAGAAAGAGCTACTGCCGAGCCGAATTGTTATCCTATTATAGTAGCTCTCTTATAATTGTTTAGGCCTAGCCATTTTCTTTTCTGTCAACAGTGCTCCAATGAGAGGTTTTGGTTTATGTCCCCCTCCTTTATACTATTTTGCTAATGAATAAACACGGTAGGGGTCTATGCCAAACCCCCCAACACCACAGGAGATGAAAACCTGGGTAGATGGTTCAAATAATAAAAAAGATTCAAAACTTTTAAGACTTCAACGATTTTATTAAGGTCTCAAATAATTCATGTATAATTATTCACTTAGTTATTAAGGAAATTACTAGTTATGCTTCAGGTTGTGAATACTTCATAACTTGGTAACGAGATTGATTCCAATACGTTTCTTCACATATAATTCCATAATCTTTAGCCTTCACAAAAAATCTCAAAGTTAGGAAATAACTCACAATATATGCTAGCATGCTTTTAGGTACGATTAAATAAATTAACTATCATAGTTATAGGTGCATTCGCGTGGCATGATTATGATCCATAAATTAAAATTTAAGTGTGTATTTCCGCGACTTGACCAACTAATTCCAAATAATACTAATTGTTATTAATAGTGGGTACGAACATGTACGCATGACTTGTTCAAGATAATTTCCATAATTTCTTAAATAAGCAATTAAAAGAGGTTAAAGGTAAATATGCATAAAGGCCTTTACACATAGAATATTCAAAAATTAATTAAGCCACGTATGAATTACTAAGTGACAGTGTTAGAACCATGAGACTCGCAGAGTGTCTTACACCTTCAACCGGTCAACAGAATTTCTTCTCCGGTCTTCTGTGTTTGCGAATCATAATCGGAGTCAAAAAATTTCTTGATTAGGAATTTTAAAATTGGTGACTTGGAACACCAAAATCAAATAATTCCAAGTGGAAACTTCTTTAAAAAAAATTCAAAGAGTGTTACTTTAATTAAAAAAACTCATTTACACTATCATCGAAAAAACGAGGTGTAACAACATGCTTTTCGGACAAAGAAAATACAATTGAATGTAAAATATCTCAATTACTTATCAAAGAAATCATGATATAAAACAATCAATATTTATATATGAGAGCTACTATATGAATCTTGGATGCATATGCATGCTCATGATTCAATATCAATACCTCACAATACCAATCCATATGCCCGACACTAGCCAAGTATCCACACTAAGCACCAAATTGGGTGTATGCGCTCATAGAGTCCAAAAATAACATGGGTAATCACCTGATTTTGGAGGGACGGATCGATATCCAAGCGTTGTTGCGACGCAGAACCCGGTTCACTAACAATATTGCAATCCATTATTAATATTTGCTCATAATGTCTTTCGTGCCAAAAGACTTTCCTCATAAACCAACTCTCAAAACTCATGTATATGCATATGAGAAAGGCACACCAGGACATCGTAATAAAAATACGAATGAAGATTAATATGAATAAGAGATGGCTATGACTAATTATGTAATTTTAATTTTCTATAACTTTGATGATCCAATAGGTTGTATTGAGTTCTTGTCTTTATTTTCGTGCTCCGAGACCTCCATTATCTTTATTTGATATTTCTTGGTTTGCGTGTGTGGTCCGTTTTGCTTTTAGAAAAGCTCTTATGCAAAAATGTGAAGAAAAACATGATTTTGGCTTTAAAAATAACTTGGGTTGACTACGGTCAATATTTTGTGAAAATAATCCCGAATCGATATTTTGATGATTCCATTGGGTCCGTATCATGAATTTTGACTTAGGAGTATGCCCGAAATTAAATTCGAAAATCCTTAACTTGACTTGACTTATTTTGTCGAAAACTAGTAACTTGAAGGTTTAAATATTTCTTAGGCTTGACCATAGGTTGACTTTATAGCTACCGGATTCGAATTGTTTTGAGACTTGTTATAGGTCCATTTTTCTATTTGAAATTTGTCCGCAAAATTTGGTCTCAAACAGAGTTGGTTTGGTATGATTCGGACACTTAGTTATGATTCTAGTTGTTCTTGAGTTTCCTTTTGAAATTTTATTAGTTTTGATGTTCAATTTGTAGTTTTAGATATTATTTTGGTGATTTGATTGCCCGAGAAAGTTCATATGATGTTATTATACTTTTGTGCATGTTTTGTTTTTGGAGCCCGAGGGGCTCGGGTGACTTTCAAACGTGTTTCAGATGAGTTTGGATTGCTGGCGCAGTGCCTAGTTCTGGTGTTTGGTGCATATCTCGCATTTGCGAGGTCTGACTCGCAATTGCGAGCCTCTTTTTTACGGACAAATGTTCATATTTGCGAGCAGAGCCTGGGATTGGGTAACCTCGAATTTTCTAGGAAGTTAGTAGCAATTACGAACTGCCCATGATCGCCTTTGCGATCACTTGGTCGCATTTGTGATGCCTGGCAACAATAGGGCATCTTCACAATTGCGAAGATTTTGGTCGCAATTGCGAAGGTGGGATCTCCGCATTTGCGATCATTTTGTCGCAATTGCGACATATGGACTTCTGAGGCAGAGTTCGTATTTGCGACCTTTGCCTCGCATTTGCGATATCTGCAGTTAGGTAAAAGAGGGAAAACCAGAACTTAGCTCATTTTACACCATTTCTCAACCCTAAACACTTTAAAGGCGATTTTCCAAGAGAATTTTCTTCCTAAAATCATTGTTAAGAAACTTTAATTCATTTCTTTTCAGTTACCCATTATTTTTCATGTGTTTTCAACATCAAATATAGGATTTTCATGGTAGAAATTAGAGATTTGGATAGAAATTGAAGATTTAAACCTCAAATTGAGGTTGGATTTCGAAATAAATCACATAATCGGGCTTGGGAGTGAATGAGTAATCGGGTTTTAGTCCGAACCTCGAGTTTTCACTAAGCGGGCTCAGGGTTGACTTTTGTTGACTTTTTCAAAAATGATCACAGTTGAACCTTTTTCATTAATGGGTAGTTTCTAAAGCTTACTTTGAACCATTTGATCAATAAATTGCTAGATTTGGTTGGTTTGAAGACTTGTTCAAGAGGCAAAGCCGTAGTTGGTTGATTGTGTTGGTCGTGGAGTGAGGTAAGTGTCGTGGTTAACCTTGACTTGAGGCATTAGGACTTGATGTTCTATTTGCTACGTGTACTATGTGCGGGAATGACGTATATGTGAGGTGACGAGTACATATATGTTGATACCCAATTTTTCCTCAAAACATTTTAAATTTGCATATATAGCTTCAAAATCATGTATCAATAGCAGTTGATATTTTTTCACAATTTTTCCTATATTTGTATTAATCTATCCAGCATTTTATTGCCAACAAATAATTATAAAAATTGAATTACAAACGATTTCAAAAGCATTTCTTGGTTTTATTAATTATTTTTGGTCCTATTAAGACCAAATTATTCCATAATTAGCTAAATTGGCACATTTTAGCTATAATTACAATAACTTTGCAATTATAGCCCAATCATATGATTTTATACTATTTTTATACAGAAATTAATCATTTTGTATTTTTAAAATAGTAAGTAATCATTTTAATTATTTTCTATGCTTGAAATTCATTTTTTATAATTAACACCTATTTTTATAAATTGTTTTAATTAATTTAAGATGGGTATTTAACAAAGAACCACTTTTATTTCGATTCTAGCCTAATTAAACTAGCCCAAACCTTATTAAATCAACCCCAACATACCCCAATCCCAAATACCCTTGAGCCCAATCTGATATGCCCAACCCAACACCCCATTTCAATCGTGACCGTTGATCACTCAGATCAACGGTCCAGATATCCCTTACCTTAATTAAACCAAATAACCCCCCTCCCAAACCCTCATTTTCTCTCATTTATCTCATCTACTCTCCGCCGTCATCCCCTTCTCTCTCAAATCCCCTCTTCGCAAACCCTAATCCCCTCGCCATTTTCTGGTTCGCCGGTAACAATGGCGGTTCTCTACCCCCCTCCCAGGCTATATGGCTCCTCTCCATGGACTGATTCTTGCATCCCTGAGGTCCCCAAGGGACCATTTGGTTGTTCATTCACCACCACCACCACCACCCGGGTCTGTGCTCACCATTCTCAGGCCACCATGGCCTTTCTGAGTAAGATCGCTATATTTCCTTACTAGACCTATGGTTTCTAAGCCGGTCTCTTCTCGCCTCTGGGTCATCTCTCTCCGAAACCCTAACTCTAGATCTTGACTCCTTATATATGTAACAGATCTGAGTCTGTTCGAGTTATCTTTACTGTTTTCTTAAAGATTTTTCTGATTTTTTCTTAAGCATCTCTTCATCTTCAAACTAGGGTTTCTTAACCCCTTGTCAAAAATGATTCTTCTTCTGATTTCAGTGTTATTCTGTGATTTTCACTATGTTTAAACGATTTATTTAAGTTTTTCCTTTATCTGATTTATTATGTTGAAAACCCTAAGTTTCTTGGTTTAATCTTTAGGTTCTGAGTTCGTCTTTACTGTTCGTTCTTTCAACTTGTTTGCATGTTTGATTCTTTTGAATCTGCTTCGATTAAGCTGAGTATTTTGTGATTTATACCCTATTATGTTAATTAGTGTTTGTGATTCTTGCTTCTTCCGCTTATATTACGTTTGTTCTACTAATTCCTCTAGGCATTACTGTTTTCTGGTTGAATCCTTGATTCTACATGATTTGTACCACTGTGTCCATTAGGGTTTCTGATTTTTTGCTTCTTCTTGCCTACTATGTGTTTATTCAGTTTGTTCATAAAGTTTTGTGTTAACTCTCCCCTTAATCAACATTGTTCCTATTTGAATTCCTAATTTCTGTGATTAACACCTTTTACTGATTTCCTGTGATGGTGTCTTTACTGATTTCCAACATGTAAACTATTTTCTTACCTTATTATGTGATTGACTATTATTAGTTGGTTCTTACTGATTGTTTCCTTAATTAGACCTTTTTGTACCTAGCCTATTACTTGCACTGATTGAAATTATTTCCTTATTTATGCTCCAGTCATACATAATCCCTTTCCTTACTTGTTTCCTGTCTTTTACCGTTTGAAATGACTCCCTTAATTAAGGGAGTAGTTGGATTGATTTTTGCTCTAATTGGTTCTGAGCTCCATAACTTACTGCCTAATTGTGTTTCTTACCTTATTTTACCTAGTTTCAAACTACTATATATATGTACACACTGAGACATACTCAGACACTGAACTCAACACACACGAACACCTTAGTTCAAACTCTATCTCCTACACTCAAAGCTTTCTGCTCTCTTTCTGTGTCACTTACTATTATTCTGAGTTAGCTGGCTGCAAGCCAAGGCTAACTATTGTGCTCTCCTGCCCCCTGCACCTTTGTGTTTACTGTCCCTTTACTGGTATGCTCTAACTTTCAATTTAAGTCCCAAAGCCAATATGTTTCTTTTACGGCTTCAGTTTATCATGTTCCTGGTCTGTTTCTATCTATTGTTTTGATGTTCAACATGCAATTGACCTCTTTGCATCATTGCTTCATCTAGTATGCTAATTATGTCTTAACTCTTTAGGATTAGCATGTTCTTATAAACTTGTAATCTGATCCAATATGACTCAATTCTGTTTTGATGCTTGTGTACTAGTAGCCTAATTCTGGTATGCCTTATTGATTTGTTACCCTAAGGTGCCCTGATGCTATGCTCAATCATGTTTAGTGCTTCTATGTCCTCCCTGCTGCTATGAAATCCTATACTATGTCATATCCCAATCCCATGAACCCCCTAAGCACTCCTGGATTCATGTCTCACTATTCACACTATTAGTTACCCCTTAATTGTAAGAGACTTGTGTTTATTATATGTGTATTATGTGTCCCCAGTCCCCAGTTATCCCTGCGTGAAGGGTTGTTATTTGAGTATTGCTGAACCTGTTTGGGCTCTGTGTTTGATCTGTTGTTCGTTTGATTTCACCACTCTTATCAAAATTGTTTTACTGCTAAACAACTCTCGTATTTTTGAATCCCTTCTTCCAAATACTGCTTTCCTATTTAAACCATTTTCAAAATATTTCAAGCACTCTCACTCTACTCTTAGGTCCTTAGGTTCTGCCCCTCCAGTGTATGACTGCCTTGGGATTCCTGTGAGATCCCTCTGAACTCTGATGCACAGGGGCTGGCCCTTCCACACTGCACTTACTCAATTATGGTTATGAAATCTGGGTGTGAGCACTGCCCGGTATCCCTTGAGGTCCTTAGGGAACTCTGACACACCCGAATATGAGGAAGGCTATGAAACATTTAGGTAATTGAGGTTCTGGGAATCTGGGCCTGTTTTTCAGGCTCCCTATAGTTTAACTTCTTATTTTCCTTTATCTATTTAGGTAATTTACTCAGTTGGTCTGTAATAGTTATTTGTAAATAGATATTTGGGATGACTAGTGAAGTGGGGAGGGTAGCCATATAGTTCTGTTAACATCATCGGGTAGAAATCGTGTTTTAAGCTTTACATTGTTTCTATCTGTATTAGAATCCATGTTTTAGGACCATCATGTCCATTCAAACCATGCCAAGCATGCACTAGATACCATGTTCCTAGGATTTCATGTCTATGGTTTCAACATCTCATCCATGCTTTATGTTTATCTCTTAGAAATCCTTCTCCTAGGACAATAAACAACGTTAACATAAAAGTTGTTACTTTTGCGCACTCAAAATCATGTCTCCATCACCTTGTAACTCTTTGTGCATTTTAGAAATCATGCCTTTAGGAATTCTGTGTATCTTGAAATTATGTTTTAACCATCCTGCATTTATATGTGCATATTAGATATCCTTCTCTAGTATTTCGTTTACATATGCTTAACCACGTCTAGTTTAACTACTGACTCACGAAAAAGGTAGAAACAGTGTCACATCTAATTGTCTTGCTCTTAATAAAACTAGTAACAATCTCTGCATAATCGTATCACCTAGAACAACATGCTTTTAGGTAAAAACAACTTCTGAACTGTTTTTTAACAATTGTGGTAATTATTATGCACAATCACACTCCTAGGAAAGCCTTAGGTAATCAATCTCTTTAAAAGCTGGAACACTGCTTGGTTGTGTTTACTGTTTAAAGACACAGGTTTTAAAATCAGTAGGCGAACTGATTAGGTCCTGCTTCTGGGTTTATAAAATTGAAACTGCATATCTTCTATGTTTGATATTCACTTAGACATCATAATTTAGGATCCTGCTTAATAATACTGCCCTTGTTTGTGTTTGAGTCATGTTGTTTACGTGCATTATTTGTGGAGGTAAATATGAGCCTCTTAATTGTTCTTTCCTGCCTTTATTTGCTAAAGTCCTATTTGTTCTTGCATGTCGCCTAGTATTTTCTCCTTTTAAACCTTAGGGGTCTGTCTAGAAGTGCCTATAGGTAGAGGTCCTAATTTCCTCCAGGACCATTAAGAAGGGACGGGTAACATCACGCATAGAGGTCGTTAAACAACACTCGCTTAAATAATCGCTAAGAGGTGGGAAAGGGTAGATATGGAGTGCGTTAATGCTACGTGTAGCCCCTTTCTGGGGAGTGATTATCGGGAATTGCATTGATGTTATCCTATAGAATAAACAACCTAAGACTCCCATATCCCTTACACATGTGTGCCTAGATTGTAAATCTTTCAAAATCTTATATATGTGCTTAGACTTTAAATCTTCTAAAACTTTACTTCTCATATGTGCTTAGACTGCGAATCTTTTCGAAACCTTTATTTGTTTAAGCTTATTTGCTACTTGTTTAAATTCACAAAGCTTGTTTGGCCGGGAACCACAGTTGTGGACTTCGAGGGGTGCCTAACACCTTCCCCTTGAAGTAATTTCAAGTCCTTTCCCTATCTCTGGTTATCTAATCTGTGTTTGTAAATAACCCTTAGTAGGTTCCCTAACGCACCTTAACTCGTTAGGTGGCAACTCTTCAATTCCTTATTCATTTCCCAAAAGGAAACGAGTTGTCCCAATAATGTCGAATACCTTGACCGATCCGAAAGGGGAGGAAATAGGGGGGCGCGATAATATGCGTTGTAATTGGTTTAAAGCATGTGGGTGAAAATTGCTTCGTTGTTCTAAGTTGGTTAGATTATTACTTTTCATTATTCGTCTCATATTTATTATTTATTTTGAAGATGTTGGGAATTTTGAAAGTTGAGTTTGTTATCATGGCTCTATAATAGAAGTGAATTTGTTTCCCGCCTTGCATTTATTAATTGGATTTGTATTGTTGATTAGTGAGGAAGAGCGAAAAGCACGAAGGGTGTTGTCGTGCCTTATTTGCATTTATTATCATATATTGAGAGATTGAGAGAGTAAAAGCACGAAGGTTGATGACATACCCGTGAGTAAAGAACGACGGGTGATGTCGTACCATTTATTTATGATATCACATAGTGAAGATGAGAGTAAAAGCACGAAGGGTGATGTCGTGCCATCCTTATTCATTACCTCATTTGACTCTCGAATTTGTGATTTACTTGGTTATGTTGTTGCTTATTTCGGAAGGAGTTATTTTGTGGTTTCGTACTTGTCATTTTATTATATTTCCCCTTTCGCATGTCCCCTCCCAATTAGTATTTTATCGTTCTACTTGTTATTTTGCTGCTCTTTATATATATATATATATGATAATAAATGCAAATAAGG
>ML401762.1:44027-130193 GCA_005239525.1 Nicotiana knightiana
ATATATATATATATATATATATATATATATATATGTTCAGGGTTTCATGTAGGTGCCTTGTCATAGCCTCATCACTACTTTGTCGAGGTTAGGCTCGACACTTACGGAGTACATTGGTCGGTTGTACTGATGCTACACTTCTTCACTTCTTATGCAGATAATGGTGTTGATCCTAGAGGCATTTAGAGGTATTATGCTCGGACCCAGCTACATTCGGGAGACTTGAGGTACGGCTGCACGGCATCCGCAGCCCTAAAGTCGCCTTTTTTTTTAATTTGTTCCACTGTTTATCTAGTTTCAAACAGTGTACTTTTCTTCAGACTAAATATGTAGTATTCTAGTTGCACATGCACTTGTGACTCCGGATTCTTGGAGATGTTTAGATATTGTAATGACGGGACTGTTCGTTTTGCTTTCTAGATCCCCATTTCCCTAATAAAGACTCCTCGTATGTGCTTTTACTGTTTTGTGACTTGCGAGGATGGTTGGCTTGGATTTGGAAGGGTGCGGATTGAAATCGGAACACTTAGTTTCTTAATAGTGGCCTAAGATGGCCAAGTTTGACTTGAGTCAACATTTTGAGTAAACGACCTTGGAACAGGGTATGATGATTTTGGACTTGGTCATGTATTCAGATCGAGTTTCAGATAATCCGGGAGCGTTTCGGTGCTTAATGTTGGAAGTTGGCGCATTGAAGGTTTTTCAAGTTATTTAAATTTGGTTTGAAGTAGAATTTGGTGTAATCTAGGCCCGTTTGGGATTCCGAGCATGGGAATAGGTTTGTATGGTGATTTATGACTTGTACGCAAAATTTGACGTCATTCCGAGTTGTCTAAGTATGATTCGACGCGTTCGGAGCTAGTTGAAGAAGTTTGAAAATCATAAGTTGATCAATTTGGTTTGGAGTGCGATTCTTAGTTTTGATGTTGTTTTATGTGTTCCGAGGGTTCGAGCAGGTCTGTATTATGTTTATGGACTTGCTGGTGCAGTTGGACGGGATCCCATGTGACTCGGGTGAGTTTCTGACCACCCGGAGTTAAGTTCAAATCTCTGCTATTTGTTGTTTTGGTTTCCTTCTTCGCGAATGCGGAGAAGGCCTCTTGTTCGCACTGAAGGAAATTGGGCTGGGAAAATTTGTTCTTTAAGGAGCTCGCGATCGCGAAGCTCTGGGCCACTGGTCTTCGTGTTCGCGTGAGATAGTCCACGTTCACTTAGGGTACAGCGAGATAGGGGAGGGACATGTTGTTGGTCTTCACGTTCACAAAGAACCCCTCGCATTCCCGTAGGGTAGGCCAGGCAAGCCTTTGCGTTCATGAGGCATGCATCGCGTTCGCGGTGTTTAGTTTTTCAGCGCCTTGGCCGCTTTGCCTTCGCGATCGCGAAGAAGGATTCACTAGGCAGTGTTTTTATTAAAAACGGGACTTAGGCCATTTTTTCTCATTTTCATTTCCCTTGGCCGATTTTGGAGCTCTTGGAGGGGGAGTTCCATCTAACATCATAAGGTAAGCAATTCCTACCCAATGTGAGTTTAATACATAGATTATGGATAGATTTTACCATATAAATTGTGAAAATTTATAGGATTTTGTTAAAAAATCTAGGTTTCTGAAAAAAATAGGATTAGACCACGAAAATAATTATGGAATTGAGTAGAAATTATATATTTATGTTTGTGAGGTTATGGGTAACATTTACTTACAAAAATATCCGGAATCCTGGCACGTGGGCTCATGGGTGAATTTTAGAAATCTTTCAAACTGGGTTGGGTAATTACTCTAATAGTTAAATTATAAACTTTTGAACATATATTGATTAGTTTGTACAACCTTTGGCTAGTTTCGGATTGCTTGGCACCGATTTGAGGCTCTTAGTGTGAATTGTGGACCGGAAAGAGGACTTGGAAACGTGGTAAGTCTCTTGTCTAACCTTGTAAGAGGAAGTTATCCCTGTAGGTGTTTTAAATTGTTATTTTCTAATAATTGTGGGTGCTACATAAGCACGATGTGACTAGAGTCGTACGTACCCAAAGTCATGCTTATGTCCGGGTAGACTTAGGACTTTACCATGTATTACTTGTATTATTTGCACCCAACTTGTTAGTTTAATTACTTGAATTTATAGTTGAAATTGGATAAAGGATTTGATGAGGCCAGCTTCATTACTTTGAGTTTTGGGGGGATACTTGATTGTTAGCTGAAATTATGCCTTCTTTGAGTACTATTCCTATGTAGTAGTGGTTGATTGGAGTTTATAGAGTTTCTCTATACCTGTGGATCGGACTGAATGCCTCAGCAATATGTTAGATGCATTTACGGTTCACGCCAGTGGACCCTCGGAAATGTACACACTATTCTGGATCGAGTCATACAGCCTCGACATAAACTGTGCATGATATTGCTCGGAGTCCGATTATACTTGATATTTCTTTCTTGATCTGAGACTTGAAAATTACTTGGTTGATCTTATGTGTTAAATACTTCGCATGTGATAGTTTGTGACTTTAAATTAATATTATGTTTAAGAGTCATTAATTATTGTTTCTTATTTCACTGTTATTGTTGTATTTCACGCCTATTTATGATCCTTACACTTTATTTATTGACCTTTAGTAAGTGTCGATGTCGACTCCTCATCACTACTTTTTTGAGGTTAGACTAGATACTTATGGGTACATGTTATTTATATACTCACGCTACACTTCTGCACTAATCGTGCAGTATCTGAGGCATGTGCATCTGATGGATAGTCAGGCACATACACTCGCTACCTTGAGACTTAGTGGTGAGCTACTTCCTATGCTCCGTTTTCACCACCCGGAGTCTCCTCCTTGTTATATTAAATTTTTAGTCTATCTTACTTCAGACAATAGTATAGGAGGTTTGGTATATTCTACTAGTTTGCTTGTGCACTTGCGACACCGGGTTTTGAAAAATACTAGTAGATATTCATGGCTTTTTTTAATTAATTTCACTACTTCACTCTTGTGTTTACTTTATGCTTTATGTTACTACGGTCACCTACTATTTGTTTATTTAGTAAATAAAATCAATGACTTTAACAATATTAAGATGAACAATTAAATGGATAGTTCACCGTTGTCTTTCCTAGCAGCATCATTGGATGTCGTCACGCCCTATAATAGGAATTGGGTCTTCACAACTTGGTATCATAGCACTAGGTTCACATAGGTCCCACAAGTCATAAGCGGGCCTAATAGAGTCTTGCATATCGATGCGGAGACGTCCGTACTTATCTTCGAGAGGCTATAGGATATTAGAAAACTTCTCTTTCTTTATCTCACATTGTGCAGTTGATGTTGTGCTAAGTATCTTTCTCTTATTCTCTCACATATGGTAAGAACGCGTGCGGCATATGTACCCCGCGGTGAAGGAGCTGCTCCCCCTGTTGTTAGAGGTCGAGGGAGGGCTCCATCTCCAGCTAAAGAACGATGGTGTCTTAGAGTTTCTCTCATTGTACCACCAGCGGATCCAGTAAAGGATCCTGTCATTGAGGAGCAGGATGAGGCGCTTGCAACTGAGTCGGCCCCGGAAGATTTCATATATGCACCGAAATTTCAGGATGTCATGGGCCGTATGTTGCAGTTCATGGACTCTATGACGCAGGCTAGTTTATTTCCAGCGGACCCATCCACATCTCAGGCGGGAGGAAGAGCACAGACCCCTACCGCTCAAGCTCCAGGACACACTGCTATCGTATATCAGACTCCAGATGCACTACTTGTTGGCGGGGCTCAGCCAGTTGCAGCGGCTATACCAGAGCCCAAACCAGCTGCGACCGGCGAGCCGCAAGCTGTTAGATAGATGGACCAGGCTACAACCGCAAAAGTTGTTACTAGTTTATTTGTGTATTTATATTGTGAAGAAACTAATAATGATATTGGATGCTCATTTATTTTGCTTTGATGATTAAGTCGGAGTTAGCTTTAACATAATAAATCAGGAAGGATAAAAGACAAATGCGCTTAGGTTAGTATTCTCACTTTATAAAACTAGCAATTTTCTAGAAAAATGAGTAGTATATATTAACTAATCATCAATGAAGTGTTTTTCGCCTGTTTGTTTTTCTAATGATTTTGTCAAAGGTATTTGCAGATTTGGATCCTAAATAAGTGAAATAACTGTCTAAGAGTTCAATTGGCCGCTTAGAAAATGGGCATTTGTATCTATACCCGCTTTTTGTGTCACGTTTTAACTTGTGCCCGCTTTACAAAAACAATTGCAAGTGTACCCGCTTTTTCGCATAACTTTAGCATATGGGGCTGAAGTAGCAAAGGCAATCACGCAAAACTTCAGCATTCTAGTAAATGGGCTTGAAGTAGCAAGTGTGCTGAACTTAAGCGTAGTAGCTGAACTTAAGCATAGTAGCTAAAGTTTTGTTCTCTATTTGCTGAAGTTTTTGTTTAACTTGTGAACGTCTTAATGCAAAGTTTTTGTTTGTAATTGCTGAAGTTTTTGTTTTTGTAACTGGCGAACTTCAACTCTAGAGCTGAAGTAGCTGAAGTTTTGTTCTCTTTTTACTGAAGTTTTTGTTTAACTTGTGCACGTCTTAACGCAAAGATTTTGTTTGTAATTGCTGAAGTTTTTGTTTTTGTAACTGGTGAACTGAAGTTTTTGTTTTGTAACTGGCGAACTTGAGCTGAAGTTTTTGTTTTTGTAACTGGTGAACTTCAGCTCTGATAAACATATTTATGGCAATCATCCCATGAACTGAAGTTCCATAGCAGCACCAACAGCAGCAGAAGAAGAAGAAGAAGAAGAAGAAGAAGAAGAAGAAGAAGAAGAAAAAGAAGAAAACGAAGGAGGGGAAGGAGGAGGAGAAAGGAGGCTGAAGTTATTTTAAAAGTGGGTACAAGTTAAAAAAATTTTAAAAAAAATGGGTATAGGTTAAATGGGGGCGACCAAATAGGGCGCCCCGTGTAATTTTTACCTTAGAAAAACTGGAAATCGAACCATCTTTTGAAAAGGAAACGACACGTAGGCAAAATAAAGGGTTCGACCCAGCTTTATGACAAAAGGGAGGCAAAATTATTTTAAACTCAAGTAGCTTGGCCCAATTAAACTCCTAAAATGTACAAGGTACACTTCACGCAGTTTTCTAAATTATATTTAATGGCAAAGTTATTATTACAAGTTTGTTGTTTTAACCACTCTTCCACAAATAACTCTCACTATTTTTTGCGGAAATTGCACGGGGCGCCTTATTTGGTCGCCTCCATTTAACCTATACCCTAATTTTTAAAATTATTTAACCTATACCCTAATTTTGAAAACTTCAGGCGCCTCCTTCTTCCTGCTATTGTGCAAAACTTCAGTTTATTTAGTGTTGAAGTTTTTACAAGTGAACTAAATAACTTCAGCATCTTCTGCTGAAGTTTTTGAAAAAGCTTTACGACAAAACTATTGAATCCAGGACAAAACTTCAGCTTCTTTAGTGCTAGAATTTTTAAAAACGAACTGAATAACTTCAGCATCTGCTGAAGTTTTTGAAAAAGCTTTTATGACAAAACTAATGAATCCAGGACAAAACTTCAGCTTATTTAGTGCTGAAATTTTTACAAATGAACTAAATAACTTCAGCATCTTCTGCTGAAGTTTTTGAAAAAGCTTTTATGACAAAACTAATGAATCCAGGACAAAACTTCAGCTTATTTAGTGCTGAAATTTTTACAAATGAACTAAATAACTTCAGCATCTTCTGCTGAAGTTTTTGAAAAAGCTTTTATGACAAAACTAATGAATCCAGGACAAAACTTCAGCTTATTTAGTGCTGAAATTTTTACAAATGAACTAAATAACTTCAGCATCTTCTGCTGAAGTTTTTGAAAAAGCTTTTATGACAAAACTAATGAATCCAGGACAAAACTTCAGCTTATTTAGTGCTGAAATTTTTACAAATGAACTAAATAACTTCAGCATCTTCTGCTGAAGTTTTTGAAAAAGCTTTACGATAAAACTATTGAATCCGGGACAAAACTTCAGCTAAAACATGTTGAAACTCAACAAATAGAGAACAAAACTTAAGCTAGTAGAATGCTTAAGTTCAGCCGTCTACTAGAATGCTGAAGTTTGCGTGATTGCCTTTGCTACTTTAGGCCCGTATGCCTAAAGTTTAGGCGAAATGTGGGTACCCTTGCAAATTTTTTTGCAAAGCGAGTATAAGTTAAAACGTGACCCAAAAAATGAGTATAGATGCAAATCCCCCCTATTTTTTGAAGTAATTTACAGTGTAGTCTTTGATTTAACACTTTTTTATTCAATCCACCAACTTTTTAAATCATTGTCTTTTAAAAGGGTTATCGTCTAGAAACTAATTACTTCAACTAAATGTTATAATCATAGCTTATTATATAGAATGTAAATAATTCTCTCCCCATATTTAGACTAAGTTCAAGGAACTGCCTTGGAGTAGATTTTATAGGATGCCTAACATTATCCCCTTAAAATAATCTGAATCCTTACCTAGATTCTCACTGGTTAGCAGACAATTAAGATATTGATCCATATCCGACTTATAGGTACCGTAGTATATCTTAAATATTAGGTGGCAACTCTTCACTTTTACAAACCTCAGAAGAATCATAAGTTGTATTTTGTTTAACCTCTTGTAAAATGGGGTGCAACAGTGACCATCACACACGCATACGAAAGTGCAGACGCGTCAAAACTCCGCAGGTGCGAGGCCCCCATGCATGACCAACCTCTGCAGGCGCACAATCCACTTCGCACGCGCGACCTTGCTCCTGCGCACAACCAGCTGCAGGTGCGTCCAAGCTACAAAACCAGGCCATTCCGCGATGTGAATCAAACATCGCAAGTGCGACCTCCGTACCTTCGCACTTACTCTGCAAGTGCGACGCACCAGAAATCAGAAAAATTCCAACAACGCCAACATGGTCCGAAATCGTCTGAGATCACCTTGAAACTCATTCGAGCCTCCCGACTCCCGTCTAATCATACCAACAAGTCCGAATAACTTGTCCAAACTTATCCCAAAGCTCAAAACATCCAAAATAATATCAAAAAACAAGAATCGAATATCAAAACCCGTCTCTTAACTTTCAAACTTTTCAACTTCGCCAATCACATTCGAATCATATTTAAACATTCCGGATTGCAACCAAATTTAGCACACAAGTCCTTAA
Organism: Nicotiana knightiana; assembly: GCA_005239525.1. Classification (NCBI taxonomy): domain Eukaryota; kingdom Viridiplantae; phylum Streptophyta; class Magnoliopsida; order Solanales; family Solanaceae; genus Nicotiana; species Nicotiana knightiana. The sequence goes on from ML401762.1 coordinate 51,190, forward strand.
CCGCCATTGAGACCTATCCAATATCTCAAAACCACAATTGTAGTTCGATAATACCAGAGTCAACTATCTTGCGAATCTACAAACTCTCCAATTTTTCAAATTGCCAACTTTTGGCAAAATAGAGTCAAAACCTCCTAAGAACCTCCAAATCCAAATCTGAACATATGCCTAAGTCTAAATCACCATACGAACCTAGTGGGACCATCAACTCACACTCAAAAGTCAAACTCTAGGTCGATTCTCACAACTTAAGCTACCAAAGATGGAACTAAGTGTTCCAATTCACTCTCAAACCTTAGCGAAACCAAACCAACCATTCCCTAAGTCACCAACATTCGAGAAGCATCAAATGAGGGAACGAGGCTCTAATATACAAAACGACCGGCCAGGTCGTTACATTGAACCAGTCTCCCACCAGAATTATAATTGGGTGATTTTATTCATCGAAACTTAGATAGATCGGAAGAGATCACTTAACCATTTCAGTAATTCTGCAAATCTGAATATCTTGATATCGAATCGTCTCCTCCCCCAGCTCATTTTGGCGACACAGATGAGATCTCATCAAAAGCATCATAGCTTGATTCAATTGGTATTTATTATGAAGTAATCATGCAACTTTGATAGTGAAAGTACTCTTAGAACTAATCGAACATATTTCTTGGTATGAGCAAGCGTATATAATGTATCATTTCTTGACCACAGCCTACTAACTCTTCGACATATTGAAGTAAACATTTGATCTGGATACATTCCATTCCCAGTACTAGGCATTGTAAGAACAAGCACGTGACTTCTTAGAAAGAAACACATAAGCTTAGTCAAGAGAGATAAAATACATCTAAGGATTACAATAGACAGAATCTGTAACTGATGATTGAAAGTGATGACTGAATGAATACAAAGTACTTTCCCTATGTAATTTGCATTGCTCACTCCCAAAAAAAAAAATTAAAAAAAATTATTAAAGTGTAACATCAAATGCAGGATACAAAATTTTTGGATTCGTGCAACCTTGAATCCTAATTTCGTTTTTCTAAAGCATACAACACATCTCCAACAGTCTTTATCTCAAAGTTATCAAGCAAAGGTGAAACTATTACCAAACTGGCTTGGCAGCTGCTAATAGTGCCCAAGGTAAGCTTAACAACATCCACCTTTCTTAGACTTCAGAGAACATCTTAGTTTTGTGTCCGCTTAGATCATCTCTGAAAAAAGATATCCTCTGCATATAACAAACCTCCCATGCTGCAGCGGAAGTCATACTGAGCTCCCTCTCCCTTTGTTTCAAGCTTTGTTCTTCATTGTTCCTTTTCGCTTTGCTTCCCTAAGAGCTTTCCTCTTCTCTTCCCTGTACAAATGTTTTAAGACAAAAATAGGTTATATGATCTGAAATTAAATCTCTGTTCTATTAGCACATCAGTGTTTACCAACTCGCGATCGTGAAACTAAAAATTGTACCTAGCTTTTGCAATTTCCTCTCTAGGAGGGGGTTTCTTCTTTTCCCTCCTTTTTGTCGCCACCAATTGGTTTTCTGCCTTCCCATTTTTAGTTACACCACTGTTTTGTCCAACAGCTTTCTTATCTGAATGCTTTTGGACATCCCTCTTCCTCTTTTTATCACCTGCCACTTCTTCATTATTCCCATTCTCTTTTGCAGTCCCCTTTTTCTCTTTATGCTTGTCATCCCCTTCAGTGTTCTCCTGGTCACTGCTTTGATTGGTTTCAGCGTCTTGTGCTTCTTCAGATTGAACTGACGATTTTGCAGCAGACTTGGAATTGCTCATCTTTTTCAACTGAGGAAAAAAAAAGGAGATATGGGGCAAAATGTTCTAAACTGAAACAGGGCAAATTTTCTCAACTGAAACAAACTTGCAGCAACTCCAAAGAAGAACTGTTACTATTCTTTCATTTATTTGTGACAATAACACTTTATTTTTCAATCCCAAAAACAAAAATCATTTCTACTTTTTTTTAGAAGTAAAGATTCATAATTATTCAATTTCCACAAGCTTAATGAAAAGATGAACTGTCTGTTTGAAATGAATGAGGCTTGAGTTCTACGCACGAGTATAGCACCCTAAAAACTGAAAACATGCATACAAAACCGAGTGCGTATAAAAATTGAAGAGATGCATACAAAACCGAGTGTGTATAGTGTTCAAAGAGATTTATTGCTTACTGGCAAAACTATATAAAACAAGCAGAACAAAAAGGGGAAAAATTATTTAGAAAAAAGAACACTATCAGAGGACAATTGGATGATACGACTAAGGCAGAATAAATAATGTGGCCTGTTCACTTGGGACTTTACTGTAATCAATTTTAAGAATAGATACAATGGACAGTAAAGATAGGACTTTGAATCCTCAATTACAGCTCTTTCAACTTGACAGCACATGATATCAACAATTGATACAGCATACCTTGGCTACAAAGAATCCATCCATGTTGTGAACATGAGGATAGAATCGCCTAGTCTTGTCCAAAGATGTGTGGAAACGGTGCTGCCTAAAGCGAATAAATCTGGGACTCAAAAGCAGCTTTAATTAGTTGTAGAATTAAACAACCTTCCAAGTAAATGCACATAAACAACACAAGCTATTATACCCAGGCCTCCCAAAATCAAGTCCACATGGCACAAGTTTAACATCTCTCTTCTTAAGTGCATAGTCTATAACTGCTTCATTCTGCAATAATCAAGTTAACCAAAATAAGTAGAAATTGACATGCATACAAACACTTAGAAGAAAGGTACCCTATTTTTTTTGCAGATTCATTTAGAAATATAAGTTTAGAAAAATACCTCGTCAACCATAATGGAGCAGGTAGAATACACTATGTATCCACCTGATTTTGAGTTGGCATCAACCATGTCAATTGCTGCAAGTATCAGTTCCTGCAAACGAAAATTGACAGATGAAAAAGGTTTCTCAAAAGCAAGTAGGCAAAAACAATATGCGAAACGGGAGAATATAAGATTAAAAAACACATTATGGAGCAAAATTAACAAGATGAACCTTCCAACACCCTCCTGCTTTGGGAGGGTACAGATGTTACCCCACCCCCCCCCCCCCCCCCCCCAAAAAAAAAGGCAAACAAGGCAACTAGAATTGCTATATCTGTCCCCCTATATTGCAACAAATAAGATCAATGAAATCAAATCATCAGAAACAAAAAAGAAAAAATGCTCAAGTCTCCTTGCAACTTAGTCTCTACAAAACTACAGCTTTTCAGAACCAGTATTTTCTAACAGCCCGAGAAGTCAGATGCTGGAAATATACTTAATTAATTTTTTTTTTTTAAGCTGGCAATATACTTTAATTTTTTACAAGTAATCAAAGATTTTATAAATGCTTGCACTAAGCCAGTGGAACAAAAACATAACTACAAATTGTAGAAATCCTCCGTTGTGCAAATTCCAAGCAGGAATATACTTTATACGTGTTCTCTTATGAAGCATGACAAGCTCTCAAGTATACAACCAGCCCATGGAAATTATCATGATATCCTTCTACAGCGCAAAATGATTGAAAGTTTACAAATATGAATAACACAAAATCACCAAATTTACACGTCAAAATCATTTATACCTTCTGCAGCTGTGAGCAATTTTGTATATCAGCAGCATTTTTGGAAGTTTTAACAGACTCATCCTTGGAGATTACCTGCAGAGCAAATGAAATTCATAAAATTAAATATGATTGCGGACAAGCATTAACAACAAAACATTACCACATACCCCAGTGCCACTGCAGGGAGCATCCAGCAAAATCCTATCAGCAGTATTCTGACCCAAAACTTTAGGCAGCTGAAATGATTCCCAGACAAGGTTTTAAGTATTAGATCACAGGACTTTGTCATCACTGTGTAAACCAAGAAACAGACGGACACAAGGACAACAAATCTTTGTTAGATCAGTGGATGTTGCTCCATGAAATTAGTGCAGAGCTACTTCAAATGAGTGCTCATAATGGGCAAGGTTGAACAACACCGTCCAATATGAAATATAAAGGCATATAAAAATAGAAGTGTAGTAAGTTCTAAAGGAAAGATTGCAAAATACTCCAATTCTAACCTCTCTTCCATCATAGTTACACACAATGGTGTTTGTTACCCCCATACGATGTAAATTAGCAGTGAGCGATTTAAGTCTTGACTCCTTCATCTCATTTGCATAAATAATACCTAGTTTTCCAAGGTGAAATATGTTATTGTCGTTCAGACCGACTGAAATGGCAAATGCTATTAATCAATAATTTAGAACATCAGGAAAAGATATTCATTCAATATAATCTATTTTTGAGAAACCAACAAAAATCTGAAGAAATTCACTAGAGCAAGCAAACAGATTGGCATCTCAGGTTAACATAAACTACTTTGACTATAAATGATGTACATGAGCGCATCGTAAAACAGAACAAAAGCATCCAGTAAATTTTGGCTCGCTGCATTAGAAATTAGAAGAACAAGAAATAGAAAACAATGAGTTTTTTTACTAAGGAAATGGAGAAAATGAATATTGACTCTTGGGCAGCAAAATGTATTTAAAATCCATTCACTAATCGGTATACATAAACTATTGATGCATTATGGAGAAAATGGACTTCTGCACAAGAATACAACACCATTAACTGCATATGAATACATACCACTATTTTTCATCAGTGCAGCAATATAAGTTGTTTTGCCTCCAGGAGCAGCACTGCACCATGTAATTTCTCCACTTTAGAAGCACAAAAGTTAACAAAAGAATACCACTTTCTGCTAACTGAACTAACAATTAAAAGTTTGCAGAAATTGTTTTACCCGCTCTCTCAAAAGAAAAGATATCAAAAATGCATAACTTGAACCTAAGACGGACAAAACGATATCCAAGACAAAGTTGCTGATTTAACAAAGGTTGTAGCTTAGTGGTCAACGAAGTGGGTTGAGAACCATGAGGTCTCTGGTTCAAATCCCAGCGACGCAAAAACATAAGGCAATTTCTTCCCATCTATCCAAGCCTTAATGAATACATGTGCTGGAGGGAGGTAGCAAGTACCCCGTGGAATTAATAGAGGTGCGCGCAAGCTGGCCCGGACGCCACGGTTATCAAACAAAGAAGAAGAAGAAATTACAATTGAAAGAGGAAAAGAAGATGCTTTATTTCTTCAATAAGCTTTTTCCTACACTATCCAAATATGCACTGGACAACTCTTTCAGCAATCAAACTTGATAATTCCGACTGATACACAACAAAAGGATCAAAACATAATAAATCATAAAAGATCTCAGTTCAAAACTAAATGAATAGTAAAAAGTTCAATGATAGACAATTGAAGCAAACATTTTTTAGACAAAATTATTTACTTACGCCACATCAACAACACGCTCATTCTCCTGAGGGGCAAGGGCCATTACAGGCAGAAAAGAGCTCGCACTTTGGAGCTGTAAGCAAGTTATTTTGTTAAAAATAAGCATGACGGTTAAATACTAAGAGCAAAGCCACATTTTAAAGTGTAATGTCAGGATTGGATACCATGTAATGACCAGCCATATACTCAGGAGTGGCACCAACTGGTACTTGAGAATCGTACACAACTAGTCCAACCTACAAAGTCAAAAATTCATATGCTGAAGTAAGCAAGGATACATATGAAAATAAGAAATAACAGATCAAAATTGACACCGAAATAATGGGTCAACCCAAAGAAAAGACAGAGAATCGCAGTTAATCCTTGTACCTTTGACCATTTGCTTAATGGGTCCAAATTGACACCTCTGTTCAGAAGAACACCAGCTAAATCCCGTCTGCGAGTCTGAAATCCCGTCACAGCAATACACAATGAGTCGGCCATAAGAGCGACAAAAGGTAAGGATAGAAAAGAGGCAGAGAAAGACATGACCTTTAAAGTGTTTGTCCGTAGAGAAATGGGGCGGGGCTTTTCAAATGCTTCAATAAGTTCAATTAGCTCAACAGGGGGAAACATCTGCAGTAAGGTCAATCATCCACATTGAAATTACAAAATGCAACTTGAAAAAGGAAAGAACGGAAGAGTGCAGAGTCTAGACTAGTTTGAGCTATAAATTACCTCCACTAGCACCTCAATCAGAAAATCATTGTATCCATAATATGAACCCAAATCCCTTTTAAGTTGATCAACATAATCCTTCCGTGTCACACCCTCTTGCCTCAATGTCTTAAAATTTGAAAGCACTCGAACAACTGCATTTATATTTGAATAATTTGGGAAGAGAAAAAATAATTTGGGAAGAGAAGATAAAGGAGAAGAAACTCACTCTCTTTTATCCTCCTTTGGAGATTAGAGAGATCCGGGGGTCTATGTGTTTCTTCTTCAAGCTCCTAGATTATACGATGACATATTCAGCATTCACATATGTTTGACAAGCCAAACCTCTAATCAAGAACTTGAAGATTAAGCAAACCTCAGTTGTTGGCAGCCTGAACTCATCAGCTTCTTCCTTAATATTGAGCTGCAATTCTGCTTCAGCATCCTCCTTTACTCTTTCCGTTTCTTCATCAATAGCTTTTGACTTCCTTACAGGATCAGTATCATCTGCATCTGAATCAGAATCAGAATCTACATCCGAATCTGCTGAAGCATCATCTGCAGCAGTAATGACAAAACAAACAAGAATGGCTAGTGAGTCATAAATCTGGCTAAAATTAGAAAACCAATGCACTAAGTCAGTAGAGTACCAGCATCACCACTTGCTAATATATCAGCAGCAAAGGGGTCGTCCAAGTCAGAAGACATGTCAGAATCTGAGTTCATTTCCTGTTGTTCTTCGAAATCCCCATCTGTTCCTTCACCGTCACTAATAAAAAGATCTTCCTTTTCAAGTGGCTTAGGTTCCTTCTTTTGCTTCTTCTTGGTAGGGGATTTTCCTAATTTAGAACCCGCTTTCTTACCGAGCTTGGGACCAGCCATTTTAGCTACAAATAACAATAGCAACAACTTTTAGACGATGGTATACAAGCTTCCTATTTACATCCAAAAATCAGCCAAATTCCTACAACATACGGTAAAAAGGCAATACTAGTTCAAGCTTTATGACGTTCTACCAGTAGAAGGGCACAAGTCACAGCACATGTAAGTACAAACTTTTCACAAAAACTTGTACCACAAAGAAAATCAACGAAATCCTATTCTATAATCTACAGTGCATAAATTGGTAGAAATTTTCAATGAAATGCTTAATACAAATATTTAGCCTACACAAAAATAATTTTCAGCATATGGGTACAAAGTAAAAACAACCTAATACTGCACGAAAAGTAGAGAAACTTACTGAAACAAAAACGACGAGAAAGGATTGTCTATTGAAATATCTCGCAAGAACCAGTCTTTCTTGCAAAGAGAAATAAGGGTTTTAGGTTGGGAGGTTTTAGGTTATTTCAGGTTTCGACAATTAACGCATAAGTATTTGTATTTATTTACACTCAAGTCCCTCTTTAACTAGCATATAATTGTTAAGGTCTTGAACTTCTGCAGAAGATTCATTTAGTCCCTATAATCTTATGTTTGGATTTTTTTTTTTTTTTTTTTTTTTTTTTTTGGGGGCGTTGTCGTATTGTTATGGTTAAAGGTCTATCCTCATCTTTTTCATTTGGTTTGGAGTATGAGGTAGGTCTTTTTTTCTCAAAAATTGAACTCTATAGTTTAACTTAATATTTTTATAATTAATTTTTCAAAGTTCAGTGTTAGAATAAATTTTAATATTTATTAATCACATGAATAATTTTTACATGTTTATAATAAAGTAAAACATGATGTTTGAATCATATTTGTCGATGACTAGTCTAAGTGACAAGAGAAAAGGGAAAAATATGTAGTTATATTTAATATTTTAAAATAATACTTAATTTTTTTATAGCTATCTATAGTACTATATCTTTTTCAGTAAACTTTAGTTTGGTCTAAAAAATATTAAGAAGAATTAACTTAAATAGACGCAATCCATATGCAAGATGTGTATAACTATATATAATTAGTGTATAATATATGTATATCGGCTAGAAAAAATAAACAATGAATCACACTGGCTGCTTATACAATGAATCAATTTTTAAACTTGTTTGAGTTGGATTATTTTGCTTGACTAAACTATTTCTTCAAATTAAATTAAATTTATTAATTAGATTAGTGTTTGCTATTACATAAAATCTTATGCAACTTAGCTAATGTTTTTTCTAATAGGCAAAATACATAAAGACCCATTAAACTTGTCCAAAAAATAAGTTTGAACACTTAAAATAAACAGGTGTTCTTTTACCCTCTCTAAACGCATCTGAAGAGAATTATTTTTCTCCTTAACAGCTGATGTGATAAAAAAATAAAAAGAAAATAAATTAAAAGCGTGTAGATGACAGAAAATAAAAAATAAGAAGTTTCTTTCTCTTTCTTCCTCACCCCCCATCCCCTTCTTCTTCACAAATAATGCAATAGACTATTGAAGCTTTAATCCAACTCGAAACCACCCAAATCCTTCACCAAATTACCTCAAATTTTAAATATAGACTCCATAAACTGCACGCAACAAAATGCAGCAACACCCAACTACTTCCATCGATGCCATGGCCATCTCCGGAACCCCCACTTCTTCGACTACCTTACAAACCCTCTCCCAAATTTTCCACCATTTTTCACTTTTGAAAGCACATTTCTTCCTCTTTTATATTCACCATTAACACCACCGAAGTATGAATTAACCGATTCAAGTCCCTCTAATGCTTAATGATAAGAGTTTATTTTGATGAAGTATTGTAGATTAACCAGCCACCGTTGAAGGAATGGTGTTTCGTTTTAGTCAAGAAACTTAACTAGACTCAAAATAAAAAGCCAACTTCAAATTGGGTATGAAGAAGAGTGGAAATGGTGGATTATTTTGGAAAGGAGGAAGAAACAGGTAGGGTGGGATGAGGAAGAAGGTAGATTAGGCCAAGGGAATCTAATTTGTTAAACTTTTATTGATTTTCTGACGTGGAAGATGATGTGGAGCGAGTGTACTACACTGCTCAACTGATGACTGGGTTTAGGTCTAACAGGGAGAATTAATTTCATATGAACAAGAATAGGAGGGGTAAAAGAACACCCGTTTAGTTTAAGTGTTCAAACCTATTTTTTGGACAAGTTTAATGGAGTCTTTATGTAATTTGCCTTTCTAATAATAGTGATTAATACAAATCAATGTGCTTACAATTTTTTTACGCAAATAATCATATTCGTTCATATTCCAAACCAAACATGACAGTTAGATGTGTTTGAAATAGTTTACCAAAATGCACAATCACCACTTATTGAACAACATTCTCCATTTGAGATTGCTTGTTAGTTAAGTACATTCGTTTCGTATTTAGATGTTTATTTATAAATTGTATCGATTCAGTGTCATCTATTTTTTTATAGAATATTCAATTGGATTAAATAAAATTTTACTCTTGAATAAAGAAGGGATATGATTATTCTGTTAGGGGATTTGAAGCGCTCCGAGAGTCGACGTGATTTTAGGTATTGTAGGCATATTAAGATCATGAATGTTGAGGGGGCTATGTGCAAGATGAGCGGGGGAGAGTGATAATAGGCTAAATTTACATAGTTTAACGTATGTTTATGCTCTAACTTAATGATGCTTCATTGTCTTAACGATTATTAAATGATGATAAATTGGCTCTAATTGTGATTTTTGGTGTTTCATAGGAGTGCAATGCACTATTGAGGACTTGGGATGGTGATTTGTGCGAAATTGGAGAAGAACAACCCCATGGGATAATTTATGGAGGACTCGAGGGATGAATACGCTTGAGACAAAAGGAAACCTCACTAGCGCGGGCATTAGCATGAGTGCAGCGTGCCCGCGCTAGTCCAGCAAACAAGGCAGAAAGAAACCCCATTAGCGCGGACATTAGCGCGAGACTAGAGTGCCCGCGCTAGTCCAGACGGGAAAAATAATTTGAAAGGGGTATTTTTGGAAGTTCGGGGTCAATCCACTTAACCTATAAAAGGTTATATTCGCTTAAAGGAGTAGATTATCAAGGTTTAGAGTTTAGAAAAAGAAAAGCAAGGGCAAGAGGCAAGGAGGCAATTGGGCATCAATCCATATCTTCTTCTTGTGTGCTTTTACCTTTGCTTATGAATTCTTTTGTAGTTTTTATCATTATTATGAGTAGCTAACTTTTCTAATCTAAGGTTTTGGTGTAACCCGTTGGGGGATGACTTTATTGTGATATTAATATAGTTTTGGTTGATTGTTAATCTCTATTTGTTCAACTACGTTCTTGTTGTAGTTGATTGAAGGACCCTCAATTAGCTGTGCCTATTTATTATGTATCTATTTGAGAGAGAGTGCATATTTAGGTAGTTGTTTGAACAACACCACTCCCGGAGTATAGGCGAGAGTCATAACTGAGGGTTTAAAGGTTGGATTAGAGATAACGATACCTCGGGTGCAATCTGAAGTTAACTGTAATGCAATCTAGCTAGCGTAACTTGAGAGAGTGCGTCTAGTAAATTATCATAATTACTTGAGAGATATTTATGGTAACTAGAGTGTTCATGACTGATAGAGACAACTAAATCAAAACTATAGGAAGTATACAAGAAGGAAGTTCACCAACGGGGGAAACCATAACCTTAGACCTTTAATCCAATTGTTTACATCTTATTGTTAGTTAATCTTAAGTTTATTATTTATGTTCAGATGTAGTAGTAGAAACAACACAAAGTAATATACACAATGTTTGAGAAAGTTGATTATTGAGAATCTGGTAATCTAAAGACGACATTTGATACGTTAATTCCCTGTGGGATTCGACTCTGGGCAAAATACACGGATTATATTTGCAACGCCCACTTAGTCTTTTTTTTTTACCCTCTTGTATGTATGGGTGCGCATTGGGGACAATGTACAATTTTAAGTGTGGGGTGAGGAGATTGTATGGGTGACTTTCTATGGTATTTTAGTTGTGTTAGTTTAATGGAATAATTTATTTTTTTACAAAAATAGAAAAAAATTGGACTTTTCCTGATGACGGATTTCTTAGGCAGTATTCTTGGGGGTAAATTAAAAAGAGTGGTGGAAATTTTGGCCAAACATAAGAATGGGCTGAAAGCTACAATAATTGTATTAAAAGTGCTTAGGGAGGTTATTTACTATATCTAAAGATATCCTACCCGTCCTTTAGCTTACACTACAACCAAAGACCTAATTGATCTTAGATTGAATGGATTCGATTAGTAGAGTATTACACTACGGGCAAGCCTATGGTGTATCTTTGTGGCATATGAATGTTCTTTTTTAGAGTGAGTGAATACTTCCTACCTAAAGTTCCTGCTTGTTCTTAATATTATTTTTGTGGAACTACTCTCAATTGTGTGATGTGAGGGCACGTGATTCATGACAGAGAGGTAAGTCTTGACCTCATTGTAGAGTATCTTGAGGAAGTAAGAGTATAGCATGGCATGTGAGAGTCATCGCTTGAGGTATATATGTTACACTGTTAGGTACAATGCTTGTAAAACATTCGTGGTGTGATACCGTATGAAGTGTTTGATGAAAAGAACCCTTGTAGGATATAGTGGATTGCTTGAGGACTAGCAATGATTTAAGTGTGGGGTGTTGATAATAGGCTAAATTTACATAGTTTAACGTATGTTTATGCTCTAACTTAATGATGTTTCACTGTCTTAACGATTATTAAATGATGATAAATTGGCTCTAATTGTGATTTTTGGTGTTTCACAGGAGCACAATGCACTATTGAGGACTTGGGATGGTGATTTGTGCGAAATTGAAGAAGAACAGCCCCATGGGATAATTTATGGAGGACTCGAGGGATGAATACGCTTGAGACAGAAGGAAACCTCACTAGTGCGGGCATTAGCTCGAGTGCAGAGCGCCCGCGCTAGTCCAGCAAACAAGGCATAAAGAAACCCATTAGCGCGGACATTAGCGCAAGACTAGCGCGCCCGCGCTAGTCCAGACGGGAAAAATAACTCGAAAGGGGTATTTTTGGAAGTTCGGAGCCAATGCACTTAACCTATAAAAGGTTCAATTCGCCCAAAGGAGTAGATTATCAAGGTTTAGAGTTTAGAACAAGAAAAGCAAGGGCAAGAGGCAAGGAAGCAATTGGGCATCAATCCATATCTCCTTCTTTTGTGCTTTTACCTCTGCTTATGAATTCTTTTGTAGTTTTTATCATTATTATGAGTAGCTAAATTTTCTAATCTAAGTTTTTGGTGGAACCCGTTGGGGGATGACTTTATTGTGATATTAATATAGTTTTGGTTGATTGTTAATCTCTATTTGTTTAACTACGTTCTTATTGTAGTTGATTGAAGGGTCCTCAATTAGTTGTGCCTATTTATTATGTATGTACTTGAGATAGATTGCATATTTAGGTAGTTGTTTTAACAACACCACTCCCAGAGTAAAGGCGAGAGTCATAACCGAGGGTTTAGAGGTTGGATTAGAGATAACGATACCTCAGGTGCAATCTAAAGTGAACTGTAATGCAATCTAGCTAGCGTAACTTGAGAGAGTGCGTCTAGTAAATTATCATAATTACTTGAGAGAGATTTATGGTAGATAGAGTGTTCATGATTGATAGAGATNAGGGTTTAGAGGTTGGATTAGAGATAACGATACCTCAGGTGCAATCTAAAGTGAACTGTAATGCAATCTAGCTAGCGTAACTTGAGAGAGTGCGTCTAGTAAATTATCATAATTACTTGAGAGAGATTTATGGTAACTGCAATGTTCATGATTAATAGAGACAACTAAATTAAAACTATAGGAAGTATACAAGAAGGAAGTTCACAAACGGGGAAAACTATAACCTTAGACCTTTAATCCAATTGTTTACATCTTATTGTTAGTTAATCTTAAGTTTATTATTTCTGTTCAGCTGTAGTAGTAGAAACAACACAAAGTGATATACACAACGTTTGAGAAAGTTGACTATTGAGAATCTAGTAATCTAAAGACGACATTTGATACGTTAATTCTCTGTGGGATTCGACTCTGGGCAAAATACCCGGATTATATTTGCAACGCCCGCTTAGTCTTTTAATAGACATAGTTGAGCGTGATCAGAGAGCTACCAGGCCATATGAGATTCCGCTGGAATTTTAGAAAAATACGGGTAGAGCAGGTTTGGAATTGCTTACTAGGTTGTCTAAAGTCATTTTTAGTACGACAAAAATGCCTGAAGAATTTAGGTGGAATACAATGATTCCATCGTACAAGAACAAGGGTGATATTCAAAATTATAACAAATATAGGGGCTTCACGTTGTTAAGCCCCACTATGAAGGTTTGGGATTGGGTGGTGGAGATGCGGGTGAGGAGGAGCATGCCTATTTCCGAGAATCACTTCAGATTCATGCCAGGCAATCAACCACATAAAACATTCATCTTGCGAGGAGGTTAGTGGAGTAGTACAATGAGAGGAAGAAGGATTTGTATATGGTGTTCATTGATCTAGAAAAAACATATAACAAAGTCATAGGAAGGTTTTTATGGAAATATCTGGAAGCTAAAGGTGTACTTGCAGCATGCATTAGGGCGAGTATTAACATGTATGATGGAGTGAAGACTCGAGTTAGGACAGTGGAAAGGGACTAAGGACACTTCCCAGTCGTGATGGGGTGACACAAACGATCAGTTCTTAGCTCGTTTTTATTTGCCTTGGCGTTGGTTGTATTGACGTGTCACATTCAAGGGAAGGTGTCATGGTGCATATTATTTGCATATGACATAGTACTGATTGATGAGATGTGAAATGGAGTTAATATAGGCTGGAGGTGTGGAGACAAGTCCTGGAGTCTAAAGGTTTCAAATTGAGCAGGAGCAAGACAAAATACTTGGAGTGCAAGTTCATTGACGTACTCAGGAAGCTGAGGGGGAAGTGAGGTTGAATTCACAACTTATCCCTAAGAGAGGTAGTTTCAATACCTTTGGCCAGTAATCTAAGGCAACGGAGAGATCGACGATGATGTCATGCATCGTATTGGAGTGGGGAAGATAAAATGGAGGCTAGCATCCAGTGTCTTGTGTGATAAGAATGTGCCACCATAAGTTCTATAAAGTGGTGGCTAGATGGACTATGTTGTATGTGACAGAGTATTAGCCAATCAAGAACTCTCATGTTCAAAAGATGAAAGTAGCGGAGATGAAAATACTAAGATGGATGTGTGGGCATGCAAGGAGAGACATGGTCAGAAATGAAGATATTCGGGATAAGGTAGGTGTGGCCTCTGTCGTAGACAAGATGCGGGAAGCGAGGTGAGATGGTTCGGGCATGTGAAGAGTATGTCTGGATATCCCAGTGAGGATGCGTGAGAAATTGGGGATGGTGGGTCGGATTAGAGGTAGATGTAGGCCGAAGAAGTATTGAAAAAAAGTGATTAGACAGGACATAGAATATATTTAGCTTACCGAGGATATGATCCCTTGATAGACCAGTGTGGGGGGAGAGAATTAGGGTAGAAGGCTAATAGGCAGTTGAGTACCTTTCCTTTCATTCCAGTAGTAGTAGTGTTTTCTACTATTTATTTATTCTCGGTACTCTATTACTGTCTGATGTTGCTTGTGTTTTGGTTGTTCTATTGTCTTGTTGTCATTAATGTTTCCCTGACTTTTACAGTATTTTCTCTGTACTATTGTAATTTTACATGCTTGCTTGGAGTCGAGGGTATATCGGAAATAACTTCTCTACCCACACAATATAGGGATAAGGTTGCGTACACACTATCCTCCCAAGACTCTACTTATGAGATTACACTGAATTTGTTATTGTTGACGGTACACTACTAATATAAATAATCATATGATCATTGCATTTAACCTATAACATGTCATTTACTTTATATTCTACTATGTTATCAAAGAGAATTGTTATAAAGAGTATTTCTTATTGTAACTCACATTAGATTAAAAAGTTATACATTATCAATCTACATATTTAGAGATCATTTTGGATCGTGGACAAGATAATAATCCCGACATAAAATAAAACAAATAATACAATCAAGTATTTGGTTAAAAGTTTTGATTCCAGTAAAAATTACTTAAGATTATTTATACCATAAGCTTGGTGTCACACTCCAAAAAATTTTAAATGCTTAAAGCACGTTACAAAGTTTAATGCATGCTAAACTATATCTTTTGCATGCTAACTATGTCCTCTGAAATAACTAATACAATAGAGTGATTTGGAATAATATTGAAATGGTACGATCAAGGTGTGAAAGAACAAAGTTGAAAACAGGGAAGATAAGATTGGCATCATACCTTGCTCGCGTCAATCCTCACAACGCGAGGATGCCTATCAGGTTTCCTCGAACTCTACGTGGTAGCCTCGGGACGCGAGGATTGCCAACTTTGACTTGAGAATATATTGTCTTAAGGCATATATCTACGACATGCGAGATGTATGATCTAGGGTTGAAAGGGAAAAAAGAGCTTGTTAAGCGAGTTGTAGTGCGAGGATAACTGGGATACATGAAAATCTGGAGCACAAAAAGGAAAATCGATCAACTTTGTCACTCTATATTTTATCTATACAAGCATAAGGAAGGGTGTGGGTTAAAGGTAGCAAGGTTTAGAAGAAAGAACACAAGAGGTATGTAGGATTTCCGTTTCTTTTTCAGCATGATTTGGTTTAGCTATGTTCTACCTTTTTTTCTTGATCTTTTAAGATTTGTTCAAGGAAATTCCAGCATGTACTGTATCCTTGTATAGTATTCAATTCCATATGTGAAGTATGGCATGCACTAGTTTAGGTTAGAACTTAAAAACACGACAAAAATAAAAAGTCGGCCTATGCCATTCAGACTTTCGTTTGTTCCGTTCCTTTGATGTTTTTATGTATAACTGATAAGTGCATTTTACCTGATCTTAACCACATAATTTTTCTCATAAAAACATATAAATTATCATGTTTTCTCCATATTCTTAACTTTATTTTGCAGGAATAATTATGGAAGAATTGTTATGCGCATCATAAAAAAAATAAAAAAATAAATAAATATTCAAGAAAGATACAACAAATAAGTGTGAAATCGAGCTATGATTCATTATTGCCATGACAATGCACCAAGTCTCGATTTTCCATGATGAAATCGACAAAATCTAAACTTAGAATGACGAACTATCATATCTGCAAATGCAAATCTAGATTTACCATGGAAATCTAGTCATCATGAAACTTTCTTATATAAGAAGATGTTGCCCGATCAGATTAGGGGAACACAGTGGAGAGAAAGCTTGGAGCTAGAAGTATGAATCCAAATTCTTAATAAGCTTCTCTATTTTATTTCTTTCACTAGTATCGAATTATCTTTTCTTTTAAATCACAATAGTGGTTTAGTTGTTGTTTCTAAATAAATTCAAGTATAGGAAATTACTCTACTTCCTGCTTTTAATTAAATAGGAAAAATTATTTTTCTCGAATATTTCTTTTTATTTTCTTATTTAATGGACAAGAATATTTCCATTGTTAGTACTAATTCCACTATGGAGTAATTTTTCTTATGTTGGAAGAAAAACGGATCTTAATATTTCTATATTATAGTAGATATTATTCCTCGAATTCACATGCTTGAGCTAAAACTTTTTATTTAACTTTTATCTTCTTTTACAGTTAGACGTTATTTAATTTATTAACACCTATATATCTTGTACTACATATTAAATGTTTATTAATTCTGTAATCGAGAGAGGAAGAATAAATAATATAGTTAGTGTAGTATTGATAGATGGTAATATTTATTCAGTAGCATCTATCTCTTTTATGTTATAATTAATTTTATACTTATTTGTAATTTAGAGAGGCGAATAGTGTAATAATCAGTTATAACAAGTAGGGTAACCGAAAGGGACTTACTAACAAGAGCATGTTTTAAGTTCAATCATATATTTCTGGTTCTTTAGTATTACTATTTTGAAGATTAATTTGTATAATCGATAGGAGTGCAATTAATTATTCAACTTGAGTAATAATATATATTTGTAATCGTGAGGGGTATTTATACATTTTTGAGAAATAAAAATTGAGGAATAATAATTCTACTATATTAGAAATATTAAGTGAAGTCAAGATCCCAACACCTTTTTATTATATTTGTGAAAAATAAAATATTTTTTATTTTCTCTATTCATATATTTTTAGTTAGTTAATTTACAACTCAACTCTTTCTGATTTTCTCAAATAGTAACTAAAACAAGAAACATCTATAGAATAGATAAACCAATCTATGTGGGTTCGACATCTTTCTATACTTTTATTTGACAGAGAACGAGTTAGAATTTTATATACGCTAGACACTCGTCAAAATTTTTGGCGTCGTTGTCGGGGATTGGCTAAAGTTTACTACAAATTAATTATTTTACTACTATTTGATTTTTTTTATTGGCTAATTATTTTAACTTTTCTGCAAAAATTTCAGAAAGTGTATGACCCGTTCTTCTTCTAGAGAACTAGTCAAATACGATCCTGAATTGAAAAGTCCTTGCGACTGTTGTGAAAACAAACCTCACGATCTCAAAATTTCACATAAGAGGAAATGGTGAACGAAAAACTCAATAACCAACATCCACCACATCAGATAGAAGAACAGTTTGATGAGGTGGCACCAAGACGTGATAGAATACTCCGTGATTATGCAAGGCCAGATCATTTTGAAGGAGAATCAAGTATGAGGAGACCACCAATTGCAGCAAACAACTTTGAAATCTGCACAGGCTTGATTCAAACCATTCAACAGTCATGTCAGTTTACTGGTGATGTGAGCGAAGATTCTCACACCCATTTAGTTGATTTTCTTGAATTAGTTAAAACTTGCAGGTATAATGGAGTTACAACAGATGCTATCAGGTTGCAGCTTTTTCCTTTTTCATTAAAAGGTGAAACCAAAACATGGTTGCGAAGTCTACCAAGAAGTTCCATTACAACATGGGACCAAATAACCCAAAAATTTCTTAATAAATATTTTTCACCTGCAATTAAAATGAAGTAAGAAATCAATAATTTTATGCAGACATATACTAAATATGTATACCATGTATGGGAAAGATTAGCAGTAATGTTAAGAAAATGCCCACATCATGGTATCCAAGACCCTGGCCTTTTATATATTTTCTATCATGGTCTTAAACCCTCTGCTAGAAATGTAATTGATGCAGCACCAAGAGGATCAATAATGAGAAAAACTACTGCAAAAGCAATGCAATTGCTTCATGATATTTCGAAAAATGTTGTTCAGTGGCCTTCAGACAGAATGATTATAAAAAAAATAGCTGGAGTCAATCAAGTTGAAGCTTTGAATTCATTGACACAACAAATTGCGACTTTAACCCAAAAAGTGAAGGCTTTTCAGGTAGGTGCTCACTCGTCATTCCAACTTGAGAATTATGATGTTTGTTAAGGTAATCATCTGAATCATGAATGTCAAGCTTCAACACAAAATGAGGAACATGTAAATGTGATTGATTGTAGAATTGTGATGACCCAAAAGGTCATCTTATAAATTAATACTCCATTACAGGCTCATTATCCTTAAAAAGACTAATTTTAATTACTTCAATTTGCGTGCATAATCCGGACGTGAATCCAGAAAGCTTTTATGTGAAAATATGAGAAACAATAATTTTTAGAATTAAAAAAATTTGGTTTTAGTTGGCTTTGGTCAATATTTTGAGTAAACGAACCCGAATCTGTATTCCGCTGATCCCAGGAAGTCCGCAGTAAAATATGGGATTTGGGCGTATGTACGGAATTGAATTTTGAGGTCCATAGCCTTAGAAAACATTTTTTGAAGAAAATTGTTGTGTTGGTTATTACAGGAAATAAAGAAATGAAATAATAGGTGAAATTATTGGTGTCGGGCCTGTATTTTGATTCCGGAGCCCGGAACAAGTTTGTTGTGATATTTAAGTCTTATATGTAAAGTTTGATGAGAATCGGAGTTGATTTGACGTGATTTGGACGTCCGGTTGAAAAATTAGAAATTTGAGTGTTCTTGAGAAAATCTTGAGTTATGAAGTTAAAATTGTAGTTTTGATGTTATTTTGATGATTTGATCGCACGAGTGTATGATTTTTTTAGATTTGCGTGCATGTTTGGTTTGGGGGACTGAGGGCTCGGGTGAGTTTTGGGTAGGCTACGAAGTGTTTAGACTTAGAAAAATCTGCACAACTGATGTGTGGTGTTGGCAGTCCTTTGATCTCGCAATTGCGAGATGAGGCTTCGCAAATGCGAAGTCCTGGGCCAGCCTCAGATCTCACAAATGCCAGATTTCTAGCTGCAAATGCGAACTCCCTATATGTCGCAAATGCGACATTTTCATCGCATTTGCGATGACTGCTAAAATCCGAAGGGTTCGCAATTGCGATCGCGAACCCCTTATCGCAATTGCGATACCTGCATCCTATTAAAATAGATTTTTGACGGGATTTTCACCAATTTTTCAATTCTCTCAAATCCTAAACCTCCATAGGCGATTTTCAAAGACTCAAACTTCTCTAAATCATTGGTAAGTGATCTGTAACTAATTCTTTTCAATCCTTAACAACTTTTAACAAGGTTTCAACCAAACATCTAGAGTTTTCATGGTAAAAATTGGGGGTTTTGGGTAGAACTTAGGAATTTCAAAATTTGGGATTTAGACCTCGAATTGAGGTCGGATTCCAAAACCAATTGTATATCCGGGATCAAGGGAGAATGGGTAAATGGATTTTGATCCAAACCTCGAGTTTGACCAAGCGGGTCCGGGGTCGATTTTCATATTTTGATAAGAAAATATAGGAAAATCATAGTTTTTCATTAAAGTTAATACCTTTAGCAATAATTAATGATATTGAACCCAATTGTGATTAGATTCGAGTGAGTTGAAGCCTAATTCTTAAGGAAAAAACAGTGCTTGAGCAGTGAGTGGCCGGTGAATTCGAGGTAAGTGTTGTGTCTAACCTTAGCTTGAGGGAATAGGTATTGTGTGACTAGTTCTTACCTGTTTTGTTGCTAAATCCAATGTATAAGTGAGGTGACGAGTACCTATACGTTGTGGCCAGGTCACAACATGCGAGTGAAAGTAAATTCTTGTTATTTTGGTAGTTGTAAAACCTATTACTTGTGATTATCGTCATTGTTGAAATGTTGGAAGTTTGGTACCCGGTTCCACCATGATGGATAATATTGTGAATATTGAATTGAGATTGAAATGATAATGAAAACAGAAACTATGATTAAATATCAATTTCCTGCGAAATTCCTCTTTATATGTTGTTAATGATTTCGTGTTTGGTAAGGAGGAGTGTAAAGCACGAAGGGTAATGTCGTGCATGATCTAAATATATTCTATTATGAGGAAGAGTGTAAAGCATGAAGGGTGATGTCGTTGCTGAATGAAATACATTGTGAGAGGAAAAGCACGAAGGGTGATGTCGTGCCTGAATGAAATACATTGTGAGAGTAAAAGCACGGAGGGTGATGCCGTGTATGCTTATTTATGATATGGGGAGGATGAGAGTAAAAGCACAAAGGGTGGTGCCGTGCGAGTTACTTTTCTATTCTTATTGCTTTAAATTATTGTTGATTATTGTTTATGGCTGTTGTTGTTTTTATCACCTTTTATGTTATATTCCCCATAGCATGATCTCTTCCCATTATTGGATATAATGTTAACTCTTTAATTGCTATTGTTATTGCTAGTATGTTTATACATGTCCAGGTTTTATGTGGTGTCCTGTCCTAGCCTCGTCACTACTTCGTTGAGGTTAGGCTCGACACTTACTCAGTACATGAGGTCAGTTGTACTGATACTACACTCCGCACTTCTTGTGCAGATCCAGGTTCCAGTCAGAGCTGATTCTTTGAGCATAGTTGAGTTTTTACGTGGAGACACGAGGTAGATCTGATGGCGTCCGCAGATTTTTGGAGTCTTCCCTTATTTATTTAGATACTGTTTTATTTCATTCAAAACATAGACATATTCCTTTCAACCCATTTACTTGTAGTACTCTTTAGTAGTTCGTGAATTGTGACACCAGACCCTGGGTAGTTATACATTTTAGTATTAGTTCGTGGTTCGTTATTGCTATTTCAAATATTATTCTGATATTATTTTTGGGCAGTGGTAATTTTCGTATTTACACTAAATTGCTCTATTGTGTTACGTAAATTGTTAAAAGAAAATGGTTAGTTAAGTTATAACATTGGCTTGCCTAGCAAGTGTGGTGTTAGGCGCCATCAAGATCCCGTGGGTTGGGAATTTGGGTAGTGACAAGAAATAATTACTCATTCGGTAGTCCCATGCCGCAAAAACATCCAGAATTTCAATGGAACAATCCTAATGGTGCTGAAAATCCTCAAAGATTTTTTAATCAAAAGAAGTAGGTACAGGGACCACCTTGTTTTCAAAATCAAAATAGAGGGCAACAAAATTTTCAACAATATCAGCAGCAGCGTCAAAGAGATCATCAACAAAGCCTTGAAGACCTGATGTACAAATTCATTAAGGCTACTGCCGAGAAGGTTGAAAATCAACATTCAGCTATCAAGAATTTGGAAATTCAGGTAAGCTAATTAACGACCCTCATGTCTGGACAAACTTAAGGTGCTCTACCAAGCAACACTGAGAAAAACCCAAAAGAACACCTCAAAGTCATATCTCTACGATCAGATAAATCTCTTGATGATCCATATGCAGATAAAGAAGGAAAGTCACAAGAAGTGGAAAAGGTAAATGAAGGTGAGAATAAAATGAAATCTAAGTTTCCAAAAGAACAAAAGAATAAAGGGAAAAATGTACAAGAAAATGAATTGATAATAAATCCTCACTCTGTACCTCTCCCTTTTTCCCAAAAGATGTAAAGAGAAAAGCTTGACAAACAGTTTTCAAAGTTTCTAGATATTTTGAAGCAACTTTACATTAACATACCTTTCACAGATGCTTTGACACAAATGCCTTCATATGCTAAATTTCTCAAAGAAATTTTGTCAAGTAAAAGAAAATTGGAAGATGTTTCAGTGGTTAAGCTTACAGAAAAATGTAGTGCTATACTTCAAAATAAGCTCCCACAGAAGCTGGGTGATTCAGGAAGTTTTACAATTCCTTGTACCGTGGGAGGTACTCACTTTGAAAAGGTGTTATGTGATTCAGGTGTTTCAATAAATCTAATGCCTTTTTCAATTTTCAGGAAATTAAAACTTGGTGAAATGAAAGATACTGGTGTGTCTCTTCAATTAGCTGACCAGAGTACTAAGAGACCAAAAGGAATATTGAAAATATCCTTGTTAGAGTTGACAAATTTGTATTCTCAGTAGATTTTATAGTGCTTAAAATGGAAGAAAATACTGAGGTACCATTAATTTTAGGTATACCATTTCTCGCAACAAGAAGAGCAATTATTGATGTTCATCAAGGACAATTAATATTACGAGTTGATGAGGAAAAAGTAATTTTTGACATTCAGAAAATGATGAAATTTCGTGGGGATAAGTCATAATCATCTTATTTTCAAATTGACTTACTAGATGACCTTGTAGATGAATACAAAGATAATCAGTTAATTACTGATTCATTGGAGAGATGTTTGGCTAGGTCAGGTATCATAAGTGATGATAACGCCATAACTAGAGAACAAACTGCAATACTAGAAAAAGA
This sequence comes from Nicotiana knightiana, assembly GCA_005239525.1. NCBI lineage: Eukaryota > Viridiplantae > Streptophyta > Magnoliopsida > Solanales > Solanaceae > Nicotiana > Nicotiana knightiana. Next base: position 73,856 of record ML401762.1, read on the forward strand.
GTTAGAAAATGAGAAAGTCTCACAAGAAGGAGTTCAATTAAAAACTGAACTCAAAGCACTTCCTTCTCATTTAAAATATGTGTTTCTCGAACCTGAATTATTTCCGGTAATCATTTCATCTTCTCTGACTATAGAATAGGAAAACAAACTGATTGGAGTCATGAGAAAACACAAAAACAGCGTTAGGGTGGACTATAGCTGATATGGAATCAATCCAGCTATTTGTATGCACATAATTATTATAGAGAATGATTATAAGCCAATAGTCCAACCACAAAGGAGACTAAACTCAGCAACGCAGGAAGTCGTCAAGAAAGAAGTGGTGAAACTTCTAGCAGCAAGTATCATTCATCCAATATCTGGCAGTCCCTGGGTAAGTCCTGTACAAGTAGTACCAAAGAAAGGAAGTACGACAGTAATAAAAAATGAAAATAATGAACTCATACCTACTAGAACCGTCACAGAATGGAGAGTACGTATTGATTACAGACGACTTAATGATGCCACAAGGAAAGATCACTTTCCTTTGCCCTTTATTGAACAAATGCTTGAAAGAGTTGCAGGCCGTTGTTTTTACTATTTTCTTGACGAATATTTTGGGTATAATCAGATACCAATTGCTCAAGAGATCAAGAGAAAACCACATTCACATGCCCCCAAGGTACGTATGCTTACCGAAGAATGCCATTTGGACTATACAATACTCCTGCTACATTTCAGCGTTGCATGTCGGTAATTTTCTCAGATATAATTGAAAACTTTCTTGAAATATTTATGGATAATTTCACACTTTTTGGTAAGACATTTGAAGATTGCCTCTATCATTTAATTTTGGTGCTTAAGAGATGTGAAGATACAAATTTAGTTCTTAATTGGGAAAAATGTCATTTCATGGTAACAGAGGGAATTGTTTTAGGACATAAAATTTCTGTTAAAGGGATAGAAGTTGATAAGGCTAAAATTGATTTTATAGCAGAATTATCCCCTCCTACCACTGTTAAAGGCATTATAAGTTTCTTAGGGCATACAGGTTCTTATAAAAGGTTTATAAAAGATTTTTCAAAAATCTCAAAACCTCTGCCTAACCTGCTGATGAAATATTTGAAGTTTGAATTTTCAGATGATTGCAAAAAAGCATTTAAGATCCTCAAAGAACATTTGACTAATGCTCCAATTATTGTTTCTCCTGATTGGACCGAACTATTTGAAATTAATGTGTGATGCAAATGATATAGCAGTTGGAGCGATATTGGGACAAAAGAGAGAAAAGATTTTCAGGCCTATTTACTATACCAGTAGAACCCTCAATGAAGCTCAAACGAATTATGCTACAACTTAGAAGGAACTACTAGCAGTAGTATTTGCGTTTGACAAATTTTGTTCCTATTTGATAGGAACAAATGTTACAATTTATACTGATCATGCAACTTTAAAGTACCTCTTAGCAAAGAAGGATGCTAGACCCAGATGGATACTCCTTTTGCAAGAATTCGATCTTAAAATAAAAGATCGAAAAGGATCTGAGAATCAGGTAGCTGGTCATTTATCTCGTTTGGAAATCCTCCTACTGAGATAGAAGATATCAAAGAGGGATTTTCCGATGAACATATATTTTCAGTCACAACTTTTATAAATTGACCACCTTGGTTTGCTGATATTGCCAACTATTTGGATAGAGGATGGATTCCAAAAGATCTTTCTTATGAACAAAAGAAAAAACTTAAAAAAGAAGCAAGACATTATTACTGGGAAGATCCTTACTTGTTTAAATTTTGTGCAGATGACATAATCAGGAGATGTGTGTCGGAGACAGAAATGAACAACATCTTAAGTCACTGCCATGATGGGGCTGTAAGAGGACACTATGGAGGAAGAAAGACAACAACTAAAGTACTTGAAGTTGGATTTTTCTGGCCTACTCTATTCAAAGATGCAAGGAATTATGTCGTCACTTGCGATAAATGCCAGAGAATCGGTAACATTTCAAAAAGAGACGAAATGCCTATTAACTCTATTTTTGTGTGTAAAATCTTTGATGTATGGGCCATTGATTTTATGGGTCATTTTCCTCCTTCAAACGGCTATGAATATATTTTGGTAGTTGTTGACTATGTTTCAAAATGAGTAGAAGCAATTGCTACTAGAAAAAATGATGCTCATATTGTTTGTGCTTTTCTCAAGAAAAATATTTTTTCTAGATTTGGAACTCCACGAGTTATAATAAGTGATCAAGAAACTCATTTTATAATAGACAATTTGCTAGTTTGTTACTAAAATATGGAGTAACTCATAAAACAGAATCTTCATATCATGCTCAAACAAGCGAGCAAGTAGAAGTTTCCAACAGAGAATTAAAAATAATTTTAGAAAAAACTGTTGATTCTTCTTGAAAAGATTGGTCTTTAAAATTGGATGATGCTTTATGGGCATACATGAACTTCTTATAAAACTCCCATAGGCACATCTCCTTATAGATTAGTTTTTGGGAAAGCTTGTCATTTACCTGTGGAATTAGAACATAAAAGCATATTGGGCTATAAAATTGTTGAATCTAAACCTACCAGATACAAGTAAAAATCGTCTATTGCAAATTGATGAGTTGGAAGAGTTCAGATTTACAGCATACGAAAATGCTAAATTGTACAAGGAAAAGACAAAAAAAGGGCATGACAAGCTCATCCGCCATAAAGATTTTAAAGTTGGAAATCATGTTCTGTTGTACAATAGTCGATTGAGATTATTCCCAGGAAAATTTAAGTCACATTGGACAAGACCATACATAGTAACATAGATTACCCCATATAGTGCCATTGAAATACAACATATAAATGGGGGAGAAAAATTTAAGGTAAATAGTCACCGACTGAAACCTTATGTCACCAGAATATCTGACAAACATGTTTCAACAATCGTTATTGCTTAAAAAAAAAATTAAAATAATAAGTCGAGCTGACGACATTAAACTTAGAACTATATCCTTACTTCTTAAATCTTTCTAAATAATATTAGTTATATGAAAATTGTAACGTAATTAATTATGTACATGTATTTGATGCTTGAGTTAGTATTAGTGAATTTATTTTATATATATATAGTATATGTATTAGTGTTTACTATAAAAAAAATTACTTGTTGGTAAGAATAGTTTCGTCCCTTCTATATGTATTAAATAAGTATATATGTGGATTTTGTGTAGTATAATATGCTCCTATGTAAATCTAAAAATTAAAAAAAATTAAAAATAAAACATTAGAAATCGGGGGTGGAAATGTAAGCGACAGGGACACAATATCCTAAATTTAGATACTCACATAGAGCTAATACTAATTGGTTGGTCATAAATCCACTCTCAAATTTTGATGCACAAACTTTAAGATTCAAGACAAGCCATTTTTACTGTTAAATAAGTACTGTGTTCCCAATCTCATTCAAAAAAAAAATCCCTCTAAGAACAATATATATATAATTTAAATTATAGAAATAAATTATTTAAAAAAAGAAAGAAAGATGGGGGTGGGAGGGGACAATCTAGACACAACAAAAATTGGTTATCATAAGGACTCATACTAATTGGGTAAATCAGATCCATATTTTTATAATATTTTTCTAATAAAAATGCCTAAAGTTTACCACAAAATCTCAGAAAGTAAAGAGAGCACTTCAAACGTTTAAGTTTTCACCCATCTCATCTCTTTCCAAGAAAACCTTCACCATACCCACCTCTCACCACTGTAACTTTCTCATGTAATCATCAGTCCACCCTCATCAAACACCATGTTTTCATTATCAATTCCACCATTTCAACACCTAAATAAATAGAAAAGAAAAATGACATCCTTGAAAAGAATTTTCTCATATATGGGCTTATAAAGTGAAAATATTGACCCTTTAGTGCCGAGGTTTTTGGAGACCAAAAAGTCTTTTGCAGAAGAACGTGAAATGGTCTTTTTTCCAACAGATGGGTCTAGAGAATGTTCGATCTTTAGGTTGGGAAGGGTTTGTGCAGAATCCAGATGATTATGTTGTTGAAATCGTTCTTGAGTTGTACGCCAATATCAATAAATCTGAGAGAACTTCGAAAATTGGCGATATTCTTGCTTGTATGCAGCAAACGAGGATAACTCATGTCATGACAGAGTTGGCACAGACGAGGTCTAGTCAAAATATTATTAGCCAAACATCCGGATGATGGGAAACTTAATGTGGAATGTTACTAATGCAGTAAGAAATTCTAAACCTACCAAATTTTCAGCCATATTTATTTACAGATCCAGGCATGAGCAACTTCAATGGCGAAGGTATCAGTCTACATCCAGCACAGGGACTCTCTATGCCAATGGCGTCACCACCTCCTATAGTGTTTTCAGAAAAAGGAGAAGTATCTACTGCATTTCCAATGTAATACATCAGTCATCCTTTTTCATATGTGCCGACCATTCATGGCTTAACTACCATTGGCAGTCCTTCTAACTTCTTCAGTGAAGGACCTGAGTTTGGTGAAATTAATGCTGAGCTTCAATTCTTCCAACATAATGGCACCAAGACGAGCCGTACTAACTCTTGAATTGTTCATTCAGGAGAATGAACGATCCAAAAGTCGGGGATGGTAAAAGTTTCTCTTACTAGCTTTGCACTTTTAGAGTGATGTAGGTGTACTGTTGTTTTGTTTCTGGGATGATGATTGTTCTAATATTTTTGGTGGTTTAAGGAAAAGGCATGCTTCAGGTGAGGTATCTCTTTTTGTTAAGTAAATAGCTCACTAAAGGCAGCTTGTAAATAGCCTAAAACAACATATGCTACCTTTAAAGTTGCTCCTACCTGTTGTTTTTAATATAATACCAATTTCTCAGGGAAAATGTGATGCATTCTCATGTATTTTAGGTCTCTGTTTTGTGGTTTTTTATGTGACAATGTTAGTGTGTGATGTATTCTCATAGATTTAGGCATTCTGTTTTGAGTTTTTTTATATGTCAATGCCAAACTTTACACATCTATGGGAAAGTGTGATCAAATCTCATGATTTTGGCAGTATGTTTTTGGTCTTTTATGTGATAATGCCAAAGGATGATGCATTCTCATAGACTTTGGCCCTCTGAATCTATGATTTTTGTGTGACAATGCCAAACCATACACATCTTTTTGTCACTTTATTTTGAATTATTCTAATAGTTTCAAACATTAGAATAAACTGTTTCACACATGTTGTCTGGCAAAGTCTCTGATGTAATGACCCGACCGGTCGTTTTGATCAATTTGCACTTTGCTCGATAGTTTGGTGGCATCAGTAGCTCCTTATGATCTTTATGACTTATGTAAATCGTTGGCTTTGGTTTTCAGGTTATTTGGAATTTATTTGGAAGAAATTTAAAAGGTTTGACCAAGTTTGACATTTTAAAATTTGATCTCGGATTGGATTTCTGATGGTTCCATTAGCTCCTTTGGGTGATTTTGGACTTAGGAGCGCGTCCAGATTGTGGTTTGGAGGTCCGTGGTAGAATTAGGCTTAAATTGACGGAAGTTGGAAATTTGGCAATTTTGGTCGGCAATGAAAAATTAGGTATCGGGGTCGGAATGGAATTCCGGAAGTTGGAGTAGGTTCATAGTGTCATTTGTGACGTGTGTGCAAAATTTGAGGTTATTCAGACGTGGTTTGGTAGGTTTCGGCGTCGTTGGCGAATTTCGGAAGTTTATAAGTTCTTAGGCATGAATTTGAGGTTAATTTTGTGTTTTGGTGTGGTTTTCAGTGCTCCGAGGGCTCGACTAAGTTCGTATATAGGTATAGGACTGGTTGTATCATTAGTTGAGGTCCCGAGGGCCTCAGGTGTGTTTCAGGTGATTTAACGGATTGAATTCTAGAGTTGGAGGTGCTATTTTTTGGTGTTTTGAGCTGCTGGTATTTTTCCGCACCTGCGGATGAGGAGCCTCAGGTGCGAGGGTCGCAATCGCAGTAGACTGAGCGCAGATGCGGAAAGGGCAGGTTGGAGCTTGAGCGCATGTGCGCAGGTGATGGCCGCACCTGCGAGCCCGCAGATGCAATGCATGGGTCGCAGGTGCGGTAGCTGAGGAAGTTGGTGTTTCAGTGAAGACCGCAGGTGCGAGATTCTTACCGCCGGTGCGGGTGCATGGAAATGGCCGCAGGTGCGGACCTGCTGGGCAGAAAACCCCAATTCGAGGTTTTGTTCTCCATTTTTTGATTTTCAAAGGATTTTAAGGAGTAATGTTAGGGTAAGTGATTTTAATCTATAATGGTATAAATTTCATGAATCTATGACCTTATTCATCATATAACTGGGAATTTGAACTAGAAATTTGTGAATTTAGGGCTTGAAAATTGGAGAGTTTGATTTGGGAATTTGAGGGACCAAATCTGGTCGGATTTTGATAAATTTGGTATGGTTAGACTCGTGAGTGTATGAGCTTTCTAGTTTTGTAATTTTTGTCGGGTTTCGAGACGTGGGCCCGAGGGCCGGGTTTGAGCCGATTTTGGGGTTTTGGTCTAATTTGATAGTTTTTCTTGTGTAATTCATTCCATTAGAGTTTATTGATGGTACCGTACTGGTTGTGAATAGATTGAGAGCTTTTGGAGGCCGAGTCGAGGGACAGAGCACCCGGTGTAGGATTTCTATGTTGTTAAGGTAAGTAACTCTTCTAAACTTAGTGCTGAGGGTATGTAACCCCGAGTTAGGTGTTACGTGATTGGTATTGAGGTGACACACATGCTAGGTGACGGGCGTGTGGGCGTGCACCCTGTGAAATGGGACCTATGGTTCCCATGGCCCAGTACAGTGCCCTATTTTGTTGATATCTGTGTTTTTACCATGTGATAAAGTAGTTGAGCGCTGAGTTGTCCGTGCAATACGTGAGTTGTTCGTGCGGATCCAGGTATTGATATTACTGGGACTGAAGTAAAGTACTTTCGAGTTGCTCTTTGCCCAAAGCCGGAAGCAGTAAAGAAATGCAATGGAATTGAGAAATCTAATAAAAATAAACTAGATATGTGAAAATTCAAGGAAAGATCCAAGAACCCCGAGATTATGTTAATCTAGATTTTGACAAGATTCTAATGGCAACAAGTTGGTTATAAAACCAATTACCTTCTCTAGATATAATCTAATCAAAAACTAGATTCGGATCATCACATCTACTTTGAATAACTTACGACAACAACTAGTAAAAGAAACTAGTCTCCTTTGAACAATATCAAAAAAATCAAAGGTATCACAAGAAAGAAAATTATCTTACTACCTTAAGCTATGAACTAGTTAGGGTTGCAAGATAAATCTCAAAGCAAAGTTCACAAAGGCTCAAAAGATCTCAAAATAAAAATATTAATCTTCAATGTTGTCCTCCACAATGAAACACAAGCACCCATTTAGATAGTAGTAAAGAAAGAGTTAGTCACGACTTCAATAAATGAGTATTATATTCCCCTCGCTTCGTCGCTCAGTCCCTTGCTTTGGCACTTTACAAATAAGAAGAGGGGCAATGAGAGCAGAGAAAGAAAGTTAACCTAAAGGTAATTATTTCTCTAAAGGGCGACACAAACGTGAAGGTCATTTTCCTTACTGGCACTGAAAACCTTCAAGGACAGGCGTAAAACCCTCCTCACTGGTTGGCAGAGACCCTATTCGATCGTATGGACCTGATAAGGAAGATAGCGTTGGGGTGGGGGTCTACGATGTGATACTAAAGTATGACCGGGGGAGATACATGCTAACTATGGGTAGGAAGCAGGAACCATTATGTAAAAAATTTCGGGGGGTTACAGATCTCTTATACTACCATCGATCGACAGAGCGGAACGACCAGAAAAAGAAGTTAAGTTAGAAAGCCGTATGATAGGTGGTAACTATCTTGTACGGTTCGGGGGGTAATCGNGAGGTACGGTAAACTCGGCCAAAATATGAGACCCGAAGGGCCCGGCGCGCACAATCCTATCCTATCCGAGTCCGAGTTTACCCCTTCCACTTCGGACAGCCGTCCGTAGCATCATAAGGAGGACCCCCCTTTCGAGGTACAAAAAGAGTACGGTACATAGGAGGTTGGTCTTTCTCAACGTGGTGTATAGCACGAAAAACCTTTCGATACAAGATAGGGCCGTTCACATGAAAGAAAAAAATGAATCCTTTCTTATCTTCTTTCCCGAGAGGGAAAGAGAAAGAGGGTCTTATGGAGGGAGGGGGGAGGGGAAAGGCTTGGGCCTACCTATCCCGATAGGACCCCATAAAAGAACGGGAGCTGTTGAGAGGTTCCATATTGCCGAGACGAAGGACAGCACTTCTGTACGTGATCGTAGTATGTCACGTCGTCTCGTCCCCGCTGCATCGAAGAGTACCTATGCACTATGTTCCGGTTCACTGATAAGGAAGATAGCGTTGGGGTGGGGGTCTACGATGTGATACTAAAGTATGACCGGGGGAGATACATGCTAACTATGGGTAGGAAGCAGGAACCATTATGTAAAAAATTTCGGGGGGTTACAGATCTCTTATACTACCATCGATTGCCTAAAAACTTCAGCTTCTTTCCAAGCTAAAGATCCACCCTGTCTTCCATGTGGGGTGTCTAAAGACATACCATCCAGACATGGAAGACCCTACAAGAGGCGTTCCCAAGAGGCCCCCGGAAAGGATGACGACTTCCTTGTCGAAGGAAGTGGAATATGTGATGGCGGAACGCAAAGTTATAGATTAGTTAGAGGACTTCCTTTAGCTCTAAGACTAGGGATCTAAGGAATTGGTGGGAAATCCAGAAAAGCGAAAATCCCACTCTTAGAACATTGTTGAAAGAGGAGAGCCGGTCTTGCACACTAAGTCATGAGTGAACCTAGGCTGAGGGTCGAAGGACCTACTGCTTGAGCCAAAAACAAGAAAGCGAATGAAAGAAGCGAAGGTAAGAGTCAAAATACGCCGTGGAGAATAGCACGTGAGTTGTCCGTGCGGATCTAGATATTGATATTATGGCACGTGAGTTGTCCGTGCTTAGCGCTTGGGCTGTAGGAGCCCCTCCGGAGTCTGATCATCTCTTGTGAGCGCAATCGACTATAAACGAGTGTGAATCAAGATACATGGCATTTGAAAATACACATGACATACAAGCATTTGCATGCACACATGACATACATGCATAAAGATGCATTTTTCCTCATGTTATATAGTATCACGTCATCCATGACTTATTATACATATTGACTTGTGGGCTCAGAGAGGTATTTTGTATTTGTTATTTGAAAAGAAAATGAATCATCTTACTTATTGCTGTGAAGATTTTTTTGGCAAAAATCCTAGCTTTCTAACTTACATGTATTCCGGCATTTTTGGCAAAAGATTTGAGTTCTCACTAAGATATTTGAAAAGCATGCCTATTTTCTAGAACTTGAGCGAGATGAACATTATTGCGAACTGTTGTAGAATATTAGTATTGGACCCGACCTAGTGTTAGCTCGTCACCACTTTCAACCTAAGGTTAGGTTTATTACTTACTCAGTGTATGTGGTCGGTTGTACTGATACTACACTGCTGCACGTTGTGTGCAAATGTCGGTTGTTTTTGTTGTTGTGCTCGATGATTGCGGAACTTGAAGATGTACCGGCATCCCTGTTGTACTGCCTCTTTTGTTCGGGGTAGCCTTAGATTATAAAACTCTGTTTATGTACTTTTTCAAACAGACTGTGTATTTATTTCATTATTGCTTTGTAAACTCTATTCGTAGAAGCTCATGATTTGTACTACTAGTCCTTGGGGAAATGTAATAGATTTAGATAGTTTATTTTGTTTAATTGACTTAATAACATTATTGAAACGGGATAGTTATTAGTTGACTTACCTAGCGGGTAGGGTTAGGTGCCATCACGACTAGTGGATTTTGGGTTGTGACAAGTTGGTATCAGATCCCTAGGTTCATAGGTTCTACAAGTCATGAGCAAGTGTCTAGTAGAGTCTTTTGAATCGGTATGATGTCGTCCATACCTATCTTCGAGAGGCTACAGGACATTTAGGATATACTTCCTATTATTCTTTCCTTGTCGTGCGACGTTGATTCAGCTTGAAGCGTAACTCTTTGAAATCCTTCCACGCATTTGTATGCGCACATGAGCGCTCGATATCAGTTGTGCATCGACGACTTGTGATTCCATGGTTGAGGTGCGAGATATGATTTCGGCATGTTGGTGATGGGCCAGTCTGGAGGACTTTAGGCCGAGTATTGTCTGTGTCTTGAGTACTGAGACTTCAATTGTGTGAGCACGTGCATTTGGGGCTGATATGTCCGTTTGTGTCCTTATTGGTGGGATTTTGTGACAGAATGACTATGTGGTGAGTATGATTTGATTGCGAGATGTGTTCAAATTGTTCGAATGTGACAAGGAGAGTTTGTTGGGGATGTAGCAAGAACTATTGGATATTTGACCTCTGTATGGATTTGGCGTATGGCCTCGAGTTATGGGTGTGTGGAAGGACCTCTCACGTAGTTTAATTATGGAGTGAAATAGATGTTCGTGTTGTGTTATGGGTTCAGACTCAGGGAGATAAAATGATTGCGTAATAGTTATGATTATGGATGAGTATAAAGAGATATCAATTTGGGACTAAGCAGGTGGGGTTATCTTCTGCGGGGTGTCCTGAGGTTGTGTGATCCTTATGTTGTTTTGTAGCGAGTTTTCTTTCACCAATGAATGATATATGTTGCAATTTGAGTTTAGATCGCTTGTGGAAGTTGGTCTGACTATTACAATGGTGAATGCGAGATTGCAGATAATTTGAAGTATTAGATGGTTTGCATTACTAGAGCTCAGGAAGGATTTAGTTGAATGTCACTATGGTATTATGGTAGTAATAGAGTGTGGGCATTGTGAGTTATGGTATGTTTTGATCTATGGCTTTGAGCTAAGTGGAAGAGTCTGCTATCGACGAGATGATTGTTCGATTTTGTGTTGTAGTGGTTTGGGTTCGAGGTAAACTGGTGAATCGGTTATGACTACGGTGGTTGAGATGGAGGACGACTCGAGTAAAGGAATTTCTGGATGCGGTTGTATTACACTCTATGGGTTTATGGGAATCATGAAATAATTAGGTGGTTAGTTGTATAGGATGTAGTGTGCGTGGAGTAGGAGATTGCTCGGTTGCTTAGGAGTGTGAGTTACTCCCTTGGGTGTTGGTGTGCTAGTGGAGCACAAGTCATTCGATCCGTTTGGACGGTCTAATTGAGGTTTGAGCAGAGTAAATGACTCTCAAGAATGGTTCTAATGGATGCAAGATTTATATGTGATAATTGGGAATCTTCAGGATGTGTATTGGGCTAGAAACTGAGATTCACATTGAATGGTGACAAGACTTGTGGTATTTCTATATCATTATGGATTCTTCATATTAGTATCAGGAAGGTGAAGGTAATGGCCTTAGATTCACAGGAAATTCTCTTTAGAGTAAGTATTTGAGTTGTAGTACTTTTGGGGTGCTTAGGAGAGTATTCCGCGGCTTATGAGCCTTAGGACGATATGGTTTTATGATAGGGTCTCGCAGGTGAGTTTTGGTCGAGGATTGTGGTATTATGGCGAGGGGATGAGTCAAATTGAAGGTACTCAGAAGGAACTCGGAGAATTAGGACAACTTGGTGACGAGTTGGATCAGCATGGTAACAGATGTGATTTGCTCTTCTGGTTCTTATGATGTAGTGAGTTTCTTCAGGTGTTTTGTGGCGATGCTCTTGGGTTTCGGCAGCCTCCGTGGCTTGGATGAGATAGAGAGAATTAGTTCTGATGGCTTGATTATGCGCAAATGAGTCTCGAAGAGTTTTCAACGGTTACTACCACGGTTCGAGGTGCATATTTCCTGCCGGTGTGTGGAACATATTGTGTATTGTGATTATCTCTAGGATGAAATCAAATGGAGAGTTCTTGGCTAATCGAGTATATAGTTGCTTGCGACTCAGAGTTTGGTTTTGAGATTTTCGTATCTTTCATATGATAGTATAATGGGTGCGGTGTGTTGTGTAGTATTGAGATTTGCAAGTGCTAGGTCACAGTTTAGTTTTGGAGGGAAGGTTCTAACTTGGTAGGTAGCATGGACGGTCTCGGGTGACTAAGTAAGTGGTGATACTGTTGATACCCAATTTTTTCTATAATATTTTTTCAAACACATATATACCTTTAAAACTATGCATTAACATCAATTGATATTTTTTCATAATTTTTACATTTTTAAGAATTTTTAATTACTTTATCCCAGTATTTTATTTATATAAATAATTATAATTTTGCATCACAAAGGACTTTATAACAATTTCATGGTTTAAATTTGCTATTTATATTTATATTAAGCTTAAATTATTTCACAAATATCCACATTTATATTTCTTGGGCTATAATTACAATAACTTTGCAATTATAGCCCATGCATGCATTATTACATTATTTTACTAGGAAATAGCTTGTTGCATTTTTAAAATATTGAGTGATTATTTTAAAACATTTATGTGCATGAAAAACATTTGTTATGATCTATTAATTATTTTATAAATTGTTTTTACCAATTAATTAGGTATTTGCCCTTTTATTCCTTTTATTTTTTTCAGACCTAACTCATTAAACTAGCCCAAACCCTTTTAATACCAGCCCAATTTCACCCCCCAGGCCCAACCTATACTTGCCCGACCCAATAGTCCCGTTTAATCGTGCCCGTTGATCATTTAGATCAACGGTCCACAACATTACTTGCCTTTTTAATTCAACACCCAAACCCTAACGCCCCTCATTCTTTCATTTTCGTTGTCACTGGTTCCCTAACCTCTTCCATTCTCTGTCAACTCTCCCCTAATCCTAATCGTTGTCACCGGCAAAAAAGCTCCTATCTATGGAGTTTTCATGCATTCTTCGACCACTAATGGTCTCCTGTACTCCCTTCCTCTTTGATTTTATGAGTCCTTCGAAGAATCTCATGGAGATTCAACCTTGTTCTTGCCTAAAAGTTGTCTACTGGCCTGTCTCAGGCCACTTTCGTTTGTGAGTATGGATTTCCTCTTGCTTTTAGTATGAATCCGTGGTTTTTTGACCGATTCTCTTCATTTCTATTATATTCTGAAAACCCTAGTTTCACTACTGTTCAATTCTTCTCAGATCTTTATAGATCTGAGGTGATTGTCCTGTTAAAATCCGTATTTGCTGGGATTTTTACTTGTTTCCTTATTTGTGACCTTGATTGATTATACTTGCCTTAATTAATTATCAGTATAGTTTGGGATTTGACTGACTCCCTACATGGAATGTTTTTAAGTCCTTACCTTAATTGGACCCCCTGCTGTGGCCGTTAATTGATTATCCCCCAATTAAGAGGTCTATTCCGGACCCCCTAGGGGAATTGATTGTGTGACTGATTAGTTGCTCCTAATTGATTGAACTGTGATTATTTTGCCTTATTTTGATTCACCCCTTAAGTGATATATATACATTATTCTTCGCCTCTCAAACACATGAACAATAGTTCAAACACACACACACACAACTTTACTCTCATCTCACTTTCTGCTACTTGTGCTAATTGCTTGTCTAGCCGGCTGAAAGCCAAGGCTAGACTATGGAATTCTACCTACTTTACTTTCTGCATTTGCTTCCTTAACTGGTATGTTCCTATCACAATGTCATTCTGAGATTCAAATCTATGTTCTCCTTGTTGCTTTGCTTTTTTTTAAGGCCGTGTCTTTCTATACTAGCATAACTACTGTCTAATTAATTTTGTTTACTGCTTAACCAGCATGTCTAGGTTTCACTCTTCTTGGTTGTTACTTTAGCCAGCATATTTACTTGAATTCCTGTTTACTTCCTTTAACTAGCATGCTCATTTCAGCATTTCAGACTCCTAATTTATCTGATTAACCCTAATTGGCATGACTAATTCTGTGTAGTAGACCCCTGTCCTCATTATGACTATTCCTGCATTCTGTCTCTATGCTTTACTGTCTACTACCACTTTAGCTTCAAGTATGACTTCGCTGTTAAGACTCTGAGTCAGTAGTTTGTCTTCTAATGCTATGAATTTGGTTGTTGGTTGTCGATCAGCCCCTGCTTGTTCTGTGTGCTTGTTGTTCAAAAGGCTCCCCTTCTTATCCTCCTTATGTGCTCTTGTTTCAAGTGTCTTGTGTTTCCAATCTGATGTTTTTGTGACCATGCTGTTGTTTGCTGAACCTCCCTTTCCTTCAAAGAGGTTTTCAACATGTTTTTCACTCCTAATATGTTTTCTAAACTATTTCCATTCCTCAAGTATTTTTACTTTTAAACTATTTTACCTCTGGTATGTTTTCCTAAAGTTATCTCAACTATGTCAAGCACTCTCACTTTTATTCTTAGATTACTTAAGTTCTGCCCCTCTAGGAATCCATGAGATTCCTCCAAACTCTGACACACTGGGGCCGGCTCTTCCACACTACACAAAATCTGTTTTCTTTAAAGGATCCTTGGTGAGAGCATTGCTCGCGGGTCCCCGAGGCCCTTGGGAACTTTGACGCACCAGGATACCCTCTTGGATACTATGAGATATTGACACTTTGGACTTTGTTGAAGGCCTGGTCCTCCAGGTTTTACTTTTGGGCCTATCCAGGCTCCCTATAGTGTAGCAATTTCATTTTTGTAATTAATTTATCATTTGGCTTGTGATAATAATTCTTGTAAAACAGATATTGGGGATATTAGTAAAATGGGAGGGACTTTTATATATAATTTGCGGGAAAATCGGGGAGAAATCATGATCTTAGGACTGTTATTATTATCTACATGCATTAGAAACCATGCCTATAATATTGTTATGTGCATTAGAAATCATGTTTATAGGACTCGTCTCACTACTTGTTCTAATCTTCTGTTTTCTAAAGTTCTGCATAATCCTATATGCGCTAGTGATCCTGTTTCTAGGTTGTTTACCAATTCTGCCTTCATAATCATGTTTATGGACTCTCCTATGTGCATTGGAAATCATGTTCTATGAGTTTTATTGCACTCGCCATATATCATGCCTACAATCAAATTGTATAAAATCAGTTTCCTCAGTAGCAACCATGTCTATAAGAATAAGTATAAAAGTGGTCCCAACACCCAGATAACGTGTTTACAAGGATAATTATATAAAATAAGTTTTTTAATGTTCATCACCTAGATAACATTCTTGTAGGACATCTCAGATCCACACCTAGGCAATCCTGTAGGATAATCCAACTCTTGCAAATATTAAAAACTATGCCTTGCTTATTTGTGAACTTTCCAGATTCAACAGATTCTAGAATCAGTAGGCAAGCTGATTAGGTTTCTATCATTTCGCCTTAACTCAATGCTGCATATTCTCTGCTTGTCGTGCTCACCTAGATATCTTATTCTAGGAACTTTCTGAAACATATGAAATCTTGCTTGTTTGAGACGTGCTAATTATCTGTTTATTTGTGGAGGTGAACATGAGCCCCTTAATTGTTCTTTTACTTGACAGTCCTATATGTTCTTTGTTGCCTCTTAGATTTTCTCCTTTTAGGCACTTTAGGAGAGTCTAGATCCACCTTAACTAAAAGTCCTAAACACCTCCAGGACCGTAAGTAAGGGACGGGTAATGCACGCATAGAATACGTTTAATTAGAATCGCTTATATAACCACTAAGGGGAGGGTAATTGGGTAGTAAAGGATATGATTCTCTGTGCGTTAATGGCACGTGTAACCCCTCTAGTTGAGGAAGATTTATCGAGTATTGCACAGATGTGATCCTATAGGCTAATGAACCTAGGACCCATTTATTCCCATGTTTTTTTTGTAATCCATATGTGTGCTTAAACTGCTTTACTTGCTTAATGAATAATTCACCAAAGTGAGTTTTACCGGGACCCACCATTGTAGACCTTGAGGGGTGCCTAACACCTTTCCCTCGAGGTAATTTCAAGCCCTTACCCAATCTCTGGTAATATAAACTGGTTTCATGAGTTACTTGCATTAGGTGCCCTAACTCCCCTTAAATCCGTTAGGTGACAACTCTTCAATTTCCATACCTCTCTCCCAAAAAGGAAAGGAGTTGTCGAATGTCGAAGCTCGATTCCACGAGGAAGAAAAGGGGGCGCGACAAGTACTAGTTGGTATGGCTTGAAGAGGATATACATTTTAGAAGGGGCAATGCGTTTGATTTACGGATACTTCATTGGTACGACGACACTCTCCTGGTTGATCGACTGCTGATATTCGTATTTTGTTATGTGACAAGGAAGAATTTTAGAAGTATTTCCTCACGGGATGATCGTGTGTGAGAGATGTGTTAGACATTCTGGCGGTGGAGTTGGGATCAGATATGGTCATTCGTGTGTCCTATGGATTTGGAGACTGGGATTCCTCAGGAGCGGATTGTTTCATGGTTGGGGATTGTGAAGTCATAGTAGAAGCTAACCAGATGATAAGATGTGTTGTGATTCAGTCATTGTGGGCTTTTAGAGGTTTATTTATCTATGTGTGGGTTCCCGGTGTTTAATTGGTGGTCAATTGGTAGGACCAATTGGGATGTATTCTACACCAATTCGGATTGGTTGAATTCCAAACTGCTATTGCTGAGGGATGTGTCATTCGATTGCTGTTGAGCTTATCCATGTTCTGAGATGAGTAATTGGATATTCCATAGGCGTATTATTTATTGTTCTTTCGGGTTTTGTGTGATATTTTATCGTCTGATTCTCCGTGGTTATGGTAATTTGGATACTAGATGACGAATTTCGCGTGGTTATTGCTTTTGAGCAGGGTGGCTCGAGGTATATGATATGGACCAACGTCTGGATGGGGTCGTGCATTGCAGCGGAGTTATGTTGAGGTATGAACCTTTGTGTTAGAGTCGGGTGATGGTTCTACGGTGTGTGATGGGTTCTTAGCTTTTTGTGGCGGTGGTACCCGTTGAGTTTGCAGACAGTTCTCTTGACCGAGTCGTTTTCGTGATTGAATACATTTGGGTTGTTTCTTATTGGTACATGAATTGCACGGTTTGTGGCTTCGAGTAGTATTGGTGTTGCGTGTCAGTAGGTTAGTTGGTATTCAATAAGATGAAGTCGTCGGATCTAGGATGGGTGCTATCGGACTGTTGAGGTATATTTGGAAGGATAATATCGAAAGTCGGCTTAGGAATTTGGCTATAGTTCTTGTTAAAGGAGAGGGAGCTCCACGACTTGTTGATTTGATGAATGGTTATGAGTCCCAGCGTGTTCTTTCATTGTCGACAGTGTACGAATGATTTAGAGTGAGATTTTGTTAGATAGGCGTTGGGTTGTTCTGAGCAGTTACTGTGATCAGGGAGTTTTGCTATGAGTAATTGAGTTATGAGGTATATCATGCGATTGTGTCTTGGATTATGGTTATGGCTTGATACGGTTTGTTCAAACTTATACAGTGTGTAGGTTGCAGGATTCAGATCTTATAAGAAATTCCGGATGAGTGAAAAATGGGATTCTAAGGCTAGGGGTAGGTTGGATGAAGAAATTTGTCATGCTGTGTTATCAGACCTATACGGGATAGGGTGACGTGGGATCACTCCCGATTATGTGTGTGGTAAAGTTATTCGGCGATTTGATGGCTTTTGGAACAACTCTTGGCACGTTCTGGGACGAACGTATGTTTAAGTGGGGGAGGATGTAACGACTCGACCGATCGTTTTGAGCAATTTGCACTTCGCTCGGTAGTTTAAGGGCATGAGTAGCTTCTTATGATGTATTATGACTTATGTAAATCGTTGGTTTTGGTTTTCAGGTTATTCAAAATTTATTTGGAAGAAATTTGAAAGGTTTGACCAAGTTTGACTTTTTAGAATTTGATCTCAGATTGGATTTCTGATGGTTCCATTAGCTCCGTTGGGTGAGTTTGGACTTAGGAGCGCGTCCGGATTGTGATTTGGAGGTCCTTGGTAGAATTAGGCTTGAATTGGTGGAAGTTGGAAATTTGACGATTTTGGTCGGCAGTGGAAAATAAGGTATTGGGGTCAGAGTGTAATTCCAGAAGTTGGAGTAGGTTTGTAATGTCATTTGTGACGTGTGTACAAAATTGAGGTTATTCGGACGTGGTTTGGTAGGTTTCGGCATTGTTAATGAATTTCGGAAGTTTAGAAGTTCTTAGGCTTGAATCCCAGGTTAATTTGGTGTTTTGGTGTGATTTTGAGTGCTCACAAGGCTCGACTAAGTTCGTATATTGGTATAGGACTGGTTGCTATCATTGGTTGAGGTCCCGATTTCAACCATATACAGATAGTCCCCTCATTTTTTGGAGTGTAACGAGAAGAAACGAACTTGAGACTCCGATTTAATACCTCGATCAATTATGACGTCAATCTTGTGACGTAAGCGACAGAAGTGATTGAAGCGTCACGACTGCACAGTTCCCAAGGTCATTAATTAATGTCAGTTGATGGTCGGCCACTAGTGCTTTCAAACCGTCGAAATGACATTATAAATAGATCACCTTCATAATCTTCACAAACTTTACTTTCAAAACTTCTTCTAATCTCTAAAAGCTCTTATATTCTCTTCAAGTTCATCTTTTCTAGTTTCTGTTTGTCAATCTCTTATTAAAACACAAATTCTGCCTTCTTCTTTCTTAAACCTAATATAGCAATGGCAAAAACATCAAAGATTGTTCCTAAAAAAGAAAAGGCCTCCTCATTGCGGCCGACCAGTGACAAAACACCGGTGGAGACTCGCATTGAAGAGTGCATTCCCAGGCCGTGTGACTTACTTCCGACTTTAAAGTCGAGAAATTCTCTTCGGTTCTTGGACGATGCGAGCCTATGTCTAGATACATCTGTTCGATATCCGAAGGTGATCTCGAGCGGGTGAAGAAATACTACCACTGGAAGGGTAAAGAAGTGGTCATTCCTAATCCCAAGGAGGACACCACCACTCATGTGAAAGGGTTCTTAAGTGTGTACACTTACCCTTTCACATTGGGCCTCGTCGATCCCCTCATTCTCGACTTTTGTCGCCAATACCGGTAATCCTAGGCCATATCTACCCCTCTTTTTGGCTCATTGTCATTCTACTCAGGTTCTTCATGAGCAGAGTTGAGGGGATGTATTTCACCTTCGATCATTTCATTAGGCTATACAACCCCTCGTTTTTATCGGGGTGGACTGAAGGATTTAGCGCCGGGCCACGAAGGTGCTGTTCTCGAGCATAAACGAGGATAAGGACAAAGGATGGATGGGCCGATTTGTCCGAGTCAGGACATCCAACTTAATCCCCGCCGAGAAGATGCCATTCCCCGAATAATGGAACATGAAGCGTAAGTAGAACCTCACCAATAACGTTTGATTACTTGTTATGCTTTCTTCACCTCTTCTCATCTATATCCTTCTTTATGGTGCAACTTCCCCCTGGTTTCCTGGTGCAATCCCGAACCTTGCAGGTTGGTCCCGACAACTGGCCTCAACCTTTTCATATACTGAGCGCTCGTGGCACGATTTGGCCAAGGGTCGATGGGAGGCCAAAAATCATGGTACGTTCCTCTGTCTCTGTTTGGTGCTTTCCTGTGAAATACTATTTTTAACTTGATTTCTTCTCATACAGGTCTCAGAGACAATGTTTCCATGAGTCTGCCTCCACCCGAGATGAGGAGGTCTCGAAGCCGGCCAAAGACAAGAAAAGGAAAAGGGCCTCGCCTCCCGATACTCCAAAGCCTAGGAGGAGCAAGGCTCGAAAGTCGAAGACCGATCCCGCTGCTCTGCCTGCTAATGTAGTCCAAAAACTACGGGAGGAATACGAGGAGAGAGAAGATGCCGACTGCCTGCTGGTGGCTCGGAAGAGGGGAAGCGTTGAAGCTTCAAAAACTGCAGAGCTGGTACTGGTCGAGGAGGTTCATCTTCGGACTGAGAAGATCTCGGAGGATGGTCCGAGCAGAGTCCCCGAGTCATCGGGTGTTGAAGATGCCTCCCGTCGTGATGAGCAACCGGCGGGTGTGCCCAAAGGGTCCAGTTTCGAGCCCCTTTAAAGAGAGGAGAGCGCCCTAAGTGACTCGCTTGGGGCAATTAATATTTAGGATTCGCCGCCTGGACCTTCATTTTCTGAAGGGCAATTTCGAGATGCTCGGTCCATGGGGACCCCCGATGTGGGGACGTCCCCTCAAGGGGATTATATATTTCGAGGATGCTTCACGGGGGTCGATGATGTTTCCGACCTAGATGCATCACTTATTTTTGACGAGGCTCAGCGACTTCTGAACCAATTAAGTTCTAGTCTACATTATCACGTTTGTGTTTGTCCTTATTTTTCAAGTCTGATTTTCTTCCTTTGTGGATAGCTACGACGCTCCATCGAGAAGCGTCCTCCAAATACCGAGCCGAGATGACCCGATGTGAGGCTGATCTTAAAAAGCTCATGGAGGAAAGAGACGCCCTCAAACTCCTCTATGTGCAAAAAGAAGAGGAGATCAAGAGCCTTCGAGCCAAACTGACAAGAGCTCATCAAGATCAGACCGAGCTTATCGAACATGTAATGTACATTTTTGGGGGCTTGTTATGTGTTAACTTGAAAGTTGCGACTAACATTCTGATCATGCATGTTCAGAAGAAGGCCGAATTGGTTGCATAGCTTCGTGATGAGGCCAAGATGAAAGAGGCAGAGACTTTGGGGTAGAAGCAGAACATGGACCGTCTCGCCTCAGAGACAGATGCGGTTCAGGCCTAACTGTGTTCCATTGAGCGTCAAATCCAAAGTGTGAAGGAGGAGAGCTTGGCCCGGGCCCAGAAGATTGAAGAGCTCGAGGCTAAGTTGGCCGCTGAGCTTGCAAGGGCCACATCCGAGGCGGAAGCGCTCGTGGCCTTCTACCGAGCTGACGCTTAAGCTGCTAACACTCGGGTAAAGGATATTTCCATTGCTGCTGAGGTTAAATTATCCTGCACTGTCGAGCACGCTAGGCCCCAATCTCGGAGAGAGACTCTTGAGAAGGTAGCTGATATCGAGAGTGCGAAGGTGTTGGAGGACGAGGTCGAAGCTTTGCTTTCCGATGATGAAGAATCTGCGAGTGGATCCGAGATCGGATGAGATGAAGATGAAGCTTCTGACGAGGCAACTCCCGAGGTGAACTAGGCACTTATGATTTTCTCTTCTTCTTTTTGTTTTTGGATTTTTTGTGTAAGACCCTATGTGGTCTTTGTAAATACTTCGCATATATGAAAAACTCCTTTTCTTTCCGTTTTGTCTCTGATTTTTTATTTGTGATAAATTCTGCTTTGTCTTTGTCTTGTGAAAATTTTGTTGCTGCAACCTCTATAATCGAGTGAGCACTTGCGCGAATTTAGAGTAGAACAAACCCTTAGTATTTTTAGCGAGGGTGAGTCCCCTAGCTCAATAATATGTCCAAGATTTTGATTTCGGATGGATCAAAGCCCTAATTGCATTGTTTTTATAATCGAGTTCGAGTAAGTTTCGAACTCATAATAGACCTCTTACGATTTTATATCAAATAATGATGAATCCTCGAGCTATATTCAAGTCAGTTTTATTTGAGCTCAGAATAATGGAACCTTTAGGTCCGAATTGAGTGAGAACATGATCTCAAACTCTAAGTGTATTGACCCTTAGTCTCTTTAGATTGGGCAGATATGGCCTCTAAAAGATGGCTATTATTTCCCTCTTTCGGCTTAAAAGACATAGTAAAAATTTCTTTATGCCTTAACATGTATTTTTTTACACATTGGGTTTTTTGAGGGTTCGATGTCGATTGAAACCCCTTTGCTTTTTGTGCATTAGCACGACAATTTGATACCTCTTAGCATTTTTCAAGGGATAATTTTATCGAAGCCCTTTTGATTATTTGCTGAGGGTAGCCTTTTTTTAATCGATTTTTCAAAGAATTCGAAGGCCTATTTTTATTGCGGGATTCACATGTCTCCGAGCTGCGTTAATTTGGTCGTAGCCTTTGGCTATGCCTCTTGGGCTTATTTCCCAATAACACTTCGAACTTGTTCGATGTGTTTAGTCCCCGAGAGTGATGGCCTTGGCCTATAAATCGAGAGTTGCCTCTTTAAGGTCTTATTAATTTGAGTTTAGATAACTCAAATACGTCGATCGTCGACGGAAGTCTACGAGTGTTCGAGGTATATTTTCACTTGGCCCTTGATCCATTTCTTACAAAATCACAAGTATGGAGCTCGTACAACAGAAAATTTCTTTGAGAAACAAGATATTTGATATAGAAAGAATGCTTCTTTGAATAATTTATACATGCGTACATGTTTTGCCATCGGGGCTCGACTAATCTATATGGCACGGTTCATTCGACCGTTTGTCCCATTACAAAATTTCCCTATCAAGACCCTTTAACATGAAGTACTCTCCTAAAAAATATAACCTCTGAGGGTGATGCCCTCCAGTATTCTAGGTTGATTGTAAATAAGCCTTGGATACTGTTGAATTGTCCCCAGGTAGCAAATAATTGTTGCCTCGTTAAAAATCTCGCCGGAAAAACCCATTTGGGAAAAAAACCGATTTGAGGGTAAAAGAGTGCAACGCGTTCTTTAAAAATTGAGGTCTCGATGTCTTTGATCGAACACCTGCAATAAGTTAGCATCAAATAAATGAAAAAAGGGAGAAAGTCATACCTTAGCAGTAATTTCGTTTGAGAAGTGATACGTTCCAATTGTTGGGCAGTTGTTCGCCGTTCATCGTGCAGAGCTTATAAGACCCTTTTCCAATGATGTCGATAACCTGGTAGGGTCCTTACAAATTTGGGCCGAGCTTCCGTTCATTAGGATCTCGAGTGTTGATGGTGATTTTTCTTAGGACTAAGTCCCCGACTCTAAAGTGGCGGAGGTTGGTTCTCCTATTGTAGTATATTTCGATTCGTTGCTTTTGTGCAGCCATTCGACGAGTGTAGCTTCTCGTTTTTCATCCAATAATTTGAAGCTAGTATTCATAGCCTTGTGATTTGATTCTTCTGTTGTATGTCGAAAGGCACTGGTTTCGCCGACTTCGATTGGAATCAAGGCTTCGGAACCATATACTAAGGAAAACGGAGTTGCCCCTGTACTGGACTTCGATGTTGTTCGATGCGCCCAAAGGACTTCGGGTAGAATTCCCCTCCATTTCCCCTTAGCATCGTTCAACCTTTTCTTTAGGGTTTGGATGATAGTCTTGTTCATCGATTATGCCTGTCTGTTCCCACTAGGATGGTACGGCATTGATAATATCCTTTTTATTTTATGGTCTTCAAGGAATTTCGTCACTTTGCTGCTGATAAATTGTTTTCCATTGTCGCACACTATTTCGGCGGGCATCCCGAACCGACACACGATGTGATCCCTGATGAAGTCTATAACCTCTTTCTCTCTCACTCTATCGAAAGCCTGTGATTCAACCCATTTAGAGAAATAGTCAGTCATAAATAAAATGAACTTAGCTTTACTTGGGGCCGATAGCAGAGGGTCGACGATAGCCATCCCCCATTTCATGAATGGCCATGTGAATATGACCGAATGAAGTTGTTCTCCAGGCTGGTGGATCATCGGTGCAAACCTTTGACATTTATCACATTTTCAAACAAACTCCTTAGAGTCTTTTTCCATGCTATCCCAGTAGTATCCTGCTCTAATGACTTTGTGAATCAATGATTCGGCGCCGGAGTGATTCCCATAAGTGCCTTCATGGACCTCTCGAAGAACATAATCGGTGTCCTATGGTCCCAAACATACAGACAATGGTCCATCGAATGTTCTCTTGTATAATGTTCCATCTTTAGCCAACGTGAATCGGGAAACTTTGGTTCGTAGGGCCCTCGATTTTTTAGAGTCCGATGAAAGCTTTCCTTTTTTCAAGTATTCAATATATTTGTTCCTCCAATCCCAGGTTAAGCTTGTAGAGTTTATCTCGGCATGACCTTCCTTGATCATGGATCTAGAGAGTGGAACGACAGTCCCCGAGCTGATCTCATACTCCTCGATTGATGACCCAAAATTTGCAAGCGCATTGGCCTCACTGTTTTTTTCTCGAGGTACATGTTGTAAAGTCCATTCCTTAAAACGGTGCAAAGTTACTTGCAGCTTGTCCAAATACCTTTGCATTCTATCATCTCGAACTTCGAAGGTTTTGTTTACTTGGTTAACCACCAGTAAAGAGTCACACTTAGCTTCAATGACTTATGCTCCCAAGCTTTTAGCTAGCTCGAGACCTGAAATCACGGCCTCATACTCGGCCTCATTGTTAGTCAACTTAGAAGTTTTGATAGATTGCCTAATAGTGTTATCCGTGGGTGGCTTCAAAATGATGCCTAGCCCGGACCCTTCACATTCGAAGCGCCGTCTGTGATAAGGATCCATACCGCCGATGACGTTCCTGATTTTAACAAGAGTTCCTTTTCGACTTCGGGTACGAGATTTGGCATAAAATCGGCCACGAAGTTCGCTAAAATTTGAGACTTTATGGCCGTTGGGGGTTGATATTCGATATCGTACCCACTGAGTTTGACGGCCTATTTGGCCAATCGACCCGACAGTTCGGGCTTGTGCAAAATATTACGAAGTGGGTAAGTGGTTAATACGCATATAGGGTGACGCTGAAAGTATGGTTTTAACTTTCTAGAAGCGCTTATCAGTGCAAGTGCCAATTTCTCTAAGTGTGGATATCTAGTTTCTGCTTCTCCTAAAGCTCGTCTTATGTAATAAACAGGGAATTGTGTACCTTGCTCTTCTCGAACCAGGACACCACTTAACGCAATTTCTGATACTGTCAAGTACAAGTAAAGTTTCTCATCTGCCTTCGGAGTGTGAAGCAGTGGTGGGCTCGATAGATATCGCTTTAATTCCTCTAATTCCTGTTGGCATTCTGGGGTCCAAGCGAAATCGTTTTTCTTTTTGAGTAGAGAGAGAAATCTATGGCTTCGATCCGATGACCTCGAGATGAATCAGTCTAGGGAAGATATTCGTCTAGTCATCCTCTGTACGACTTTTACACTGTCCACGACGATGATGTCTTCGATGGCCTTGATCTATCGGGGTTGATCTCGATTCCCCGATTTGACATCATGAAGCCAAGGAACTTCCCTGAACCGACCCCGAAAGCACATTTCTCGGGGTTGAGCTTCATGTTATATTTCCTTAGAATGTCGAATGTTTCGTACAAATGAGCTAAATGGTCCTCTTTGCACAGGTACTTAACTAGCATGTCCTCGTTGAATAGACGAGCTACCTCCTCCCTTAATTGCCTGCAATCCTCGGTCCTGTGGCCATGTGTGCCATGATACTTGCACATCAAGTTTGGGTTTCTCTGGGAAGGATCGGTCTGTATGGGTCTGAGCCACCTAGTATCTTTGATCCTTCCGACCGATACAATGCTTGATGCATCAATGCTAAAGTTATATTCCGATAATGGAGGTGCCTCTATGGTATCAAAACACTTGTCAAAACCACTTTTGCTCATAAGTCCCCGAGAATTCTGTCCTCGATCACTTCTTCGATCATTCTGGGCGGAATTGCGTCCTGTACCATTGTTCCTTCGATATGTGGTGTATGGTTGATATTAGTCTCTGTTCAACCTTGGCTCCCTATCGACGTCCCTCTGATTTTTAACTGCCGACCTGTTTGGATGTACTAAACCGGAGGGGGCTCCTAGTTGATCGTCCTCGACCCTGATCTTCGATTGATATCGATTGTGCACATCTGCCCAAGTTACAACTGGATACTCGATCAAATTTTGTTTCAATTGTCGCGATGCTATCGAACTCCATTCGTTCAACCCTTGGGTGAAAGCTTGAACGACCCAATCATCTGTGACCGGTGGCAACTCCATGCGTTCCATTTGAAATCGGGACGCGAACTCCCTTAGCATTTTATTATACCTTTGTCTTACCTTGAAAATGTCCGATTTCCTTGTTTCGGCCTTTATGGCCCCGACGTGCGTCTTTACGAAAGAATCTGCTAACATGGAAAATGTGTCGATGGAATTTGGTGGCAGGTTGTGATACCAATTCATTGCTCCCTTCGAAAGGGTCTTTCCGAATTTTTTCAACAGTACAGATTCGATTTCGTCATCTTCTAGATCGTTACCCTTGATGGTGCATGTATATGAAGTAACATGCTCGTTAGGAATGGTGGTCCCATTATATTTGGGTATGTCTGGCATACGAAACTTCTTTGGAATAGGTTTCGGAGCCGCACTTGGAGGAAACGACTTTTGTACAAACTTCTTCGAATCCACCCATTTCAAGATTGGCGGTGCCCCCGGTATCTGATCAACTCGGGAGTTGTATGGATCTACTTTTTTGTCGTTGACTTCGATTTTCTTCTCCCAAGATTCAATTCTTTTGGTGAGCTCCTCGAGCATTTTAATTACCGCATGATCAGTCCCCGATGTGTTACCATTCAACCTTTCCTGTACTGGCTCGGTACGATGAGTAATTTCTGGCTCGACCCTATTCGGAGCTCTATGTTGATTTTGTAACTGAGCAATAGCAACTTGCTGAGCCTGAAGCATCTCGAATATCACTTGGAGACTGACTCCTTCATCTCCTCTGCCCTGCGTTTCTTGGCCACCAGATCGGCCTTCTCTGCGAATACTCCCCTCGAGATCCGTTCCTAGGTCCGCATTTAGAGCTACATGCGAACTAGCATCGATCGGGTTGGCAACCGGTGCTCCCCTGAGATTGGCCTGTGGCACCTCGAATCCTGGAGCAATCACATTTTCATTTCCCCGTGTAATCCGATGCCATTGTCACCGTGTGTGGATGCATTTTGTGAGTTTGACATGTTTTAACGTGAAATTAAAAATTCTTGACAAGAACAAGCGTAAAATAGTGTATTTTATCGGAACCAGTACTGAAAAATCACTATTATCCTTAGTCCCACGGTGGGCGCCAAACTGTTTACCCTAAGATTCGAGTAACAATCAAACTTATATTGTGATTTTAAGAATATGTGGTTTAATTTAATACTAATTGACAAACGAAGAATTAAGTATGTAAATTAGACAACAACATAAATCAAACCAGTCTGCAAGCAATGCCTTGACCTCGATTCGAGATGGTCTCGAGGTTGAATAATAAGAACAATAAATAATGGAACAAATAGTGATGAACAACGATGAACAATGAGTAAAATAGAGAGAGCAACAGAAGTATAGATTCTTATCGGTGAATAATTTCATTACAAATGAATGAGATCCCTCTTTATATAATAGATGAATCTTAATTAAGGTACAATTCTAATAACGAAAATAAATCCCACTATTGGCATCAATAACCGCTTTGATTTGATCTGTCCCAGGATTTCCGTCGTGATCTTCGACCGGTTACTGATATCTCGCCATTCCGTTATTACGCCTTACTCGAAGTCAATCATGCTTGGTCTCGATTGTTACTGACCTCGATCTCAACGAACACTTCGGTCTCCAGGTTCGATGTTCTATCTTCGAGCTCGAGCCTGATCTACCCTCGAGGTAATTCCCCTGCCAATAAAATTGAATATGCCCGATTCAACCGTATACAACAAAAAATACTGAGTCCAATGAAAACTTAAACTTTAGTGAGTACTCTCCAAATCTTAAACTTATGCACCATAAATACTTTGTCCAATAGAAAAGCTATGTGCAAATCTTCAAATTGTAAGCATTATGCACAATAAAACTTTGTCCATTGAAAAGGTATGCGCAGATATTCAAATATTAGACGTTATGCACAACACAATGAAAATATACTAAGAATTTTCAATTATAGAAGTATGTACAAACATAATATTTTTTATCATAAGTGGTGCATTGTATTTTTCAAATATTTGATCAAAATCTCTAGATTTACCACTGCTAATCTTAAAGATTATTTATGCCCGTTATATAGGGGTAATTTTACAAAGAGCATACTGTAATAACAATGAATGCTGCTATTATAGGTAAAAAAACTGTTATAGAGAGATAAAGCTAGCGTTTGGTCATACATTCCCAAATTTGTTTTGAAAAATCTGATTTGGGTGAAGTTTGGTTTAAAGATGAAAATGTGTTTGGACATCAGATTTCAAAACATATTTCCCAAATTTATTTTGGAAAAACATGAAACATAACTTATACCCACAAGTTCTAAAAATTATCACAAATACCCAACAATACCATTATCAATAACATTCATTATATTATCGAAAATCATTGTCCTGAACATAAATAAATTTAGTACAAAATTATCATTTTTATAATGAATACACTATCAGATGACCGAGAAGACGAATCAACATTATTACAAAATAATAAATGATGGACTCTTTTATAAAATACAAAAATTTGGAGCAATTTTTTAAAAATGTAATAGCGATATTTTGGTCCAAAATCAGCTATTGAGCTAGTTTTGGAATTTGGAATTTTACCAAAATATAGACAAAATATATGACCAAACGGGTCCAAAATATAACATAAAAATTATTTTAGAGAAAAACTTAATTTTTATAAGAAAATACTATTATTATATAAGAATATTGTTATACAAAGGTGTAACTATAATTTAGTTCCCAGACCAAACATCCTTAGAAATTATCGCCAATTCCATTTCATCTTAACAACAATTCACCCAAGAAAAGGAAACAAGCCCAAATACCAATTGAAGAGCAAATTTAAGGGAACTATCTCTTATGCAAGAGTGACTCAGTTGCTGACTTTAGACGAAACCGAAATCTCCCAACGGATTATTTTTGAGTTAAATTTCTCGAATCATATACCACAATGACAACTATTTAACTTATTTTAAAGCTACTAGTAATAATTAAAATTAAAATTAAAATTCATCGTATCTGGGAATTGCGGTGGCATATCAATATTCAATTTGCTCTTCATCATCTGTGTCCAATCCCCAATCCGTTTAACTTTCAATTTGTGTCAAATGGCAACAGAACCCAAGAAGATCATCATTGACACTGATCCTGGCATTGGTATCTTCCCTTTTCTCTATTCGCGCACATATTATATGTCAAAAAATATTCCAATATACCTCAAGAAAATCCCAATATTTTTGCTTTACTATAATGGAATTTTCCTAGATTTATCTGGGTTTCGTTTTCTGTATACTGAGTGTTTGACTCAGTACAGAGTTTAAGTTTAAATTGGTTTTAGATATAGAAAGACTTGAACTTTCCAAGATTGATTGAGAGCTATTATAAATGAATATGATCAGATGATGCAATGGCGATATTTGTGGCATTGCAATCTCCTGAAATCGAGGTGATCGGGCTTACTACTATATATGGAAATGTCTACACATCTCTAGCTACCAGAAATGCTTTACATCTGGTAAACTCATTTGTTGGATAATTGTTACAACTTCTTTGCCTTTTATTCTTTTTGTTGCAAGTATAAATTATAGTAAATGCTTAAAGACATTTCACTAAGATTTGCTCCATGGTTTGGCTATCGTGTGCTATTTTTTGAACTGTAGCTATAATCATAGTTATTGATTTGGGGGTCTTAATGATTCAGCTGGACGTAGCTGGAAGGACAGATATTCCAGTGGCTGAAGGCTCTCATGTTACAATCACTGTATGTAATCTTGATCTCTCCATTCAATTCTGTTCTGTTGCTCATTTTAACTTGCTGTTACTTACTTTAAGGTTTTATTTATTGTTTTTTTGTGATTCACTGGCTTATAAGATCACTCTAATTTACTTGTTAAAGGGGACTCAAGTATTTGGCGCTATTGTTGTGTTTTTCATTTTTGGTTTTATTATGATGATTTATAGTAGGTAGACTTGTGTTGGTACATACTCTGTCCTCCCTCCCCCTCCACCCCCACCCCTCCTTTTTTTTTCTTTTCTTTTGCTCCCAGGTGAAGCTTTATTTGAGTTGGTGAAAATATTAAGAGGGAAGGAATAAGAGGAAAAATAATAGGTGATACTCTGTCCCATAAAAGAATGGTGAAAGCAAAGACATCCACCTTGTTTATCATGGGACCGGATACAAGAAAGTGGTTCAGAGAAGAAATAAAAGATTGTTATACTGGTCCTTTCT
Source organism: Nicotiana knightiana (assembly GCA_005239525.1). Classification (NCBI taxonomy): domain Eukaryota; kingdom Viridiplantae; phylum Streptophyta; class Magnoliopsida; order Solanales; family Solanaceae; genus Nicotiana; species Nicotiana knightiana. The sequence continues at coordinate 103,806 of ML401762.1, forward strand.
AACGTTTCAGATCTAGGACCAAAGCTCAAAGAAGGAATGAGTGTAAGTGGAGTTTGGTTACCCGCTTCTTTGATGACATCTATACTTTCTTATAGTTGTGTAAGTGTTTAGATGTCCCGCACTGGTTGATGAAATGAGCTGTTGTCTCCTTATATTATCTTGTGTAACTCTCACCTCATAAGCCAACTTTTGGGGTTGAGTTAGACCTAAAGTCTATTTTCTTAATATGGTATCAGAGCCACAACTATCCCAATTCTTTTTTACCAAAATGTTGGGCCCCCCTATGCTATGTTGTACACGCTCCAATTAATTAGGCCTCGGCGTGTGAAGGGGGTGCGTTAAGTTGTCCCACATTGGTTGAGGGAATGGATTGTTGTCTCCTTGTATAGTCTTGTGCAACCCTCACCTCATGAACTAACTTTTGGGTTGAGTTAGACCGAAAGTCTATTTTCTTAACAGTAAAATTGGAGGAAAATGAACCCTAGATGTTTTGAAGACTCAACAATCTGAACAAAAGATCAAGATGAATTATACATTTTTGTTTCAGTTTTGGTGTAAAGAAGCTTTAGTACAAGATGTAGAATCTGTTAGATAGTTATATGTAAATAGTCCTAGTCCCATATGTAGTAGGAATATAATATGGCCTAGTCTCATATGTAGTAGGAGTAGAATATGTCCTAGTACTATATGTAGTAGGAGTAGAATATGTAATATATATAGGGCTCATTGTATCATTGTTAATAAAAAATAAATTTTTTTCCCATGCATTCTCACACGGTATTAGAGCTTCAGTGAGAAAATTATCGTTGTGCGCCATTCCAGCGACATCCGGGAAGAAAGATCTCATTGCCGTGCAATTTTCCGGCAACTTTGTCTTGTTCATAGGGTTCATCACTGCTATAGTGATATTGTGCATATACCAGTACCACCATCTGATCCAAAATCCTTGTGCAACCAAACTCCAGAAATTCCAGTCCCATATGAACAGAAAGTCAAGTCACTGTGCGTCTTTCCGGTTGGCGACTAAAGATTGGTTTGCGTTATCTCCTCATCGGTAAGTGTTGCGCGAAAACCAACACTACCATCTTGTTCGGAAAAGTCAGGCGATAAAACCCCAGTCAATCGCTCCGGTAGAAAGTCACGCGCCTCCACGCCCCACCAGAACTAGGGTTCCGGCGAGCTACAATAACTTTTCCGGCACGTGTGAGCCATTCTGGCCACTTTTTGACAAAACTTCTTCAGGACAACTTACTCGTCTAGTGATTCTGAGCCTACCCATATAAATTACATCAAATCCTGACAACTTTTATTTTCTCCGGTGTGAACAGTGATTTCCCTCGAACTTTCAGCCAACTTTTATTTATCAGCAACCACCTAGTTTTGTTGCTCAGGGGAGTCTAGTGGTCTTGTATGTCGAATGATCAGCTTGCACATATTTTCACCAAGTTCCTCATTGGTCCTCGCATTAGTTACATATGTAATAAGCTCAGTACATATGATTTGTATGCACCGGTTTGAGGGGGAGTGTTAGATAGTTATATGTAAATAGTCCTAGTTTCATATATAGTAGGAATAGAATATGTCCTAGTCTCATATGTAGTAGGAGTAGAATATGTTCTAGTCTCATATGTAGTAGGAGTAGAATATGTAATATATATAGGACTCATTGTACCATTGTTAATAAAAAATAGATTTTTCTCCCGTGCATTCTCACAAAATCTTTAATTGATTTCATTGGGTCCTTGTAACTGTCACAAGACTAACTTTTTGGTTTTATTTTTTTGGAAGTCTTGTAACTATGCTTGTCTCTCTCAGCACAAAGATTGTGTTGATAACTACTCTTTAACATATATGGAATATTGGAATCTGTTACCTTCTTCTGCTTCTTCAGAAAAAAAAAGGGTGAACGACCTTTCCAAAATTGCGGAATTAAAGGAATTAGCAACGGGTTTGACTTGGTACTGCCTAGCGACCTTAAAGTCTTAGGTATAAGAAACCCTCAGTAGTTAGGATTGTAAGTATAGTCAAGATTAATAAAGAGAACTGGGAGACAGATGAACAATAAAAAAGTATGCCGCACACAGGGGTTGTTCCATGTTGGTAGCGAAAATCCGTTAAGGGAAGCACAAAATAGTGAAGTGTCTTTCAGTCTCTTGCTATGCTTATCGTTTCCTTAATCAAAGGATCACTATTTTTTGCTTTCTGGTCTTCTATCAAAAAAAAATATTGCATTTTGGTCAAAGCAACTTGCACTTCCCTCCAGCCATATGGACTATAGTCTATATATAGTAATTATTTGTTTCCGTGGATGTAAGCATACTTTTGCTGAACTGTATTATATACTTGTTTCTCTTTTTTTCAGTAATCTTTTATATTTGTTAGTTTTTATCACTTTGTTGTTCTTATGCCAAATATGATTAACTATTTTAGCAAAGCGCTTCGGCGGCAGTCTAAAGCCTAGTTGTAATCCAGTTTGTAAATAGCATCACTTAAATAGTTTTATATTGTCATACCATTTGATGGACATTGGCGAGTAGAACCAGGGAAGTGTTTTATTGGGAGGAGCAAACACAAGTTATGGAATAAAAGAGAAATACGTCATTGACATTTATATGGAAAATAGCTTTTCAAATATTTAAATATATATTATATGCGTTGGTTTTTGATAAAAAAGCATAAGAATGGTCACAACATAATTTGATGGAAAGAACATCAGTGTATCAAGGGACCTCTTGCTTAGCAAGCTTGTCAGTTATGCTTCAAGATGCTTCCTCCATACGTCAAGCATATGAGGTAAGTTTCAAGAGCTTCCTCCATGCGCCAATAGTCAGACGTAGATCTTTAATTTAAAGCTAATGGGTTGAGGTCTTGGGGTTATAGGATAGTGACTTCAAATTTCCTGACATATAGGAGAACCTTTTACTTTACCATTACATAATAAACAATTATGTAAGTTTTAAAAAAAATGTAGTAATAACACACTTTAAACAGATCTCGCAAAATATTTACAATAAATGCATATAAGCATTAGAAAGAAACTGACTACTTGCTTTACATTTATTTGAGATGGCGAAATTAACTAAATTGTAGTGCTATTATAGAAACCATAGCACTAAGTATTGTGAAGAAGAGCATTGTCGTTTGAAGAAGCACGGATGGTAGTATAGTGACAACTGAAGTGGATGAGAAAGACGAGGTATTGGGCACGGGGCTAACCTACTATTTTGATTTTTGGCAGCTATTGGTAACCTGACAAATGTTTAAGATAAGAGGTCAACTTAGAACCTGTCCCATTTGTGCAATGGTCAATTGATCAACTTATGAGTAAATAATAAATGCACCCATTATTTTCTGGCATTTTGACTGCATGCATATTTGCATCTTACATCTTTTTCATCTTTTCTTATAGCTTTTTCACCAAGGCTTCCGAGATTGACTGCTGGGATAATTTCCTTAAGCAATAGATTTAGGTTTAAGTAGAAACATTTTGGCCTTGGGGGTACTCTAGGCTGTTGAAGTGTTAATATATGTTAGGTTAGCCAGACATATCTAGCGGTACAGTTGGGGGATTAACACCTCTGGAATTAAATAGTATGGATAACATCCTACTCGAACAAATAAGTAAATGCATCCAATTATTTTTTTTCATGTACACTGCTCTAGAATTAATGGCGCATTATTTGATATTATGGGTTGTGGTAACTATTTCGTCTGGACCTGGGTTTAACTTTAACATCGAAACTCCCTTATACTATCTACGTGTGGTTCAAAACTATAAAGAGGCCAAAACCACCCAAACTATTAGTGAATGGAATTTGGAGATGTTTTGGTGAAGGGGACAGAAGCAACGCGTACCACGCTAGCTAGAGAAGTGCACCTTACATATTCTTTCTATTCTCAATAGGAAAACTTGTATCTCCACTAGGAAATATCGTCCAAAAGCAAGAACAAAATACATAAATGAAAACACTGCCACAGAGATTAGAACATGTATCTCCTCAATGGACAACCCATGCTCCGAAGCCCATTGCCATTCCCCATCCTCTTGAGTAATGATTTCAATTTGATTTTTGTAGCCATTTAAACTGTTTTTTCATATCTATATATAGGATCTACCTAAACTTTATGGTTTCGGTTGATCCCTGCCCTGGTACGTTAGATTCCCCTCTGCCAATAGTGATCTTGCTCCATATAACATTCCCCTCTGCCAATAGTGATCTTGCTCCATACAACAAGTGGAAATCAAGATGTTCTCTTAGGGTTGTGGCATAGAGCAAACTGCTTTCTGAAAAAGCATAATTATTTTAAATAAATGTCCTACTTATCTGACCTAGCAGCAAAGATATCTACAGAATAAGGCATAGATAAGAATTAAAATAGGATAAACGGGAAGTGTATGCTGGAGCTTCTTCTTTTAGTTTCATCCATTTTGTGCCCTATGAGGAAAAAAATCAATTGCAATATCGGTCCTGGAAGGTGATGATTATTTTTGAATTCTTATATGGTTTACCATAACATTTCCTTCTTCCAAAATTTAATGTGTTTTTCTTCTGATTACTTGTTAATTTAGCAGAATAGGTAGCAAACCTATAAATGTTTTTGTCCTTATGAATGGGTTTCTGCTTACTTTTTTTAATTCATCTAAAGAAAGGTACAAAACTTCGAATTGCTGATTTCGTTCATGGCACGGATGGACTTGGGAACCAAAACTTTCCTGCACCAAATGGAAAGCCTATCGACCAGAATGCTGCTGAATTTCTCATTCAACAAGCAAGTCTATACCCTGGGAAGGTTACTGTTGTAGCCTTGGGTCCCCTTACAAATATAGCACTAGTAAGTATATAATCTTCCAACTGAATATTAGATAATAACCTAATAGAAACACTGTTCACCAGTTTGGCATATTGAAACAGGCCATTCAATCAGATCCTGTATTTGTTAAAAACATTAGACAAATTGTTGTTCTCGGTGGTTCCTTTGCTGTAAATGGAAATGTGAATCCAGCTGCAGAAGCAAACGTAAGTTGTTAACAGATACATCCAAAATCATGCATCAGTTTTCAGGCGTATTCTCTAAGTTAATTTTCCATTTGTTGCTCATCTGCACAAGATCTTTGGAGATCCAGATGCTGCTGATATTGTTTTTACTAGCGGCGCTGACGTTCTGGCAGTTGGAATTAATGTTACACATCAAGTTGTCCTTACTGGTATTTTCTTGATTGCTATGGTACTTTCAACTATTTTTTTCCTCTTACAGTACCATATTCTGTTCCTTTTACATTTCCTAGATTCAAACTGTTGTGTCAATAGTGTTGATCTTTTTGACAATTCCAACTGACTTTAAAGAATGGGTTACGTATTCTGGACCATCCTCATGTCAGTTCCTAAATATTGTGCAAACCAAACTAGAGGTTTTCATTTTTCACCTCTGAATTTAACTATTCAAGATATTTGGTTACAGAGAGATAGTAACACGGATGGAGGAAATAGACACTTGAGAACGAGCTTCAAATAAATTCCTTTCCATGTTTTATTGTAACATCATTAAATGTCAGCATTCAGCAAATAGAAAATGATAGCTATTTCAAATATTTGGTGATAGAAGAAAGTAACATAGGAGGATTATGCATTAAAGAACAAGTAGAGAAACTTTAGAATTACCCCTACATGCCTCTTGGAATATCCTTGAACATTAGCTAAATAATATGCAAGTGCATATCCTTGGATCTTTGATGAAATAAAGCTGCATGTTCTGTATAACAAGCTCTTTTTACCCATCAAATCCATTGGGGATAAACTGATATCCACCTTCCCCTATGCTTCGGCGAAGAAAAATTAAGTAATTTGGTTTCTAGAGTTCCTTGGATAACCTAATCTTTTGTCTTTTATTCTTGGCCTAGCAGATTTTACTTGCGGCTCAGTGTTCAATTTATAATAGCTTATCTTTTATCTTTTAGCTTTTATTCTTTGCCTAGCAGAAGCTCAAATGATTTATAAAGGCTTCTTCATTCATAGGGACAGGAAATCAATTTGTTAATTAGGCCAATAACCGTCAGGAAAATAATACAGTTTCTCACTTAATGGTGAAATTATTACTTGGTGACTTAGTGAATATACAACTAGCTTTGCCACTTAAAGTAACCAAACTTAGAGGAAATGTTTTATTCTACTAGATCTAAATTTCTTTTGACTTTCTTCTTTTTCTTCTATCTCTAACAAAGATGCTCAAGTTGAGCTCCTCCAGACCGTTTTCTTTAGCTTCCCACTAGGGATGGCAAGCGGTGTGGGTGTGGTGTGGTGCGGTGCAGGTTTTGTCTTCACCCACAAAATTTCAACCCCACCCGCCCTGCCCTGCGGAGCATTTTCACCCGCGTTCACCCGCCCGGCTCCCATTAAGTGTTTTTTCTTTCATTTTGTTAGTTTTATTTCTTTTTTATCTTTCTGCTGGAATTTTTCATACATTTGCTACATATTCTCAAAGATTACGGGAGGTTTCAGCTAAGGGAAGAAGAAGATAAGATACTTTGATTAATAAAACAGATTTGAGAATTATGTGTTAGATATTAAATTTTCAGAATTTGTCATAAGAGAATGAGAATCTGACGTGCAAGCAGTTGTTTCAAACATACTCCACGTAAGATAGCCAAAGTACGGTTGAGCAATCAACATGATATATTTGCTCACATTCCAGGCGAAGGTCATAATCTGCAGGAACATTCTATGGTATCCCAACCCATTCCTCCTGTACTAGGGTTGGCTCCTCGCAGTTCCTCCGATTTGATCGAATTTCAAAAAGTCTTTCTCACTATTCAGAATAGTGGAGCTTTCGATCAAGATCTTCTCGCCTCACCCTTTGGGCTCTTGCTGGAATCGGAATCTTATGGAACTCTTATTTCGCTTCACTATATTACGTGGAATCAATATCATCTCCAGAAAGGCAGAACAATGAATTTCCTTCTTCGCTGAAATTTTGAAACCCGCACCCACACATAATTAAGTTTTTTTAGTTCGACCTGCACCACCCCACACCTGCATATGTTTAAACCCACCTCGCATGTCTAAACCCGCCCCACCCTCACTGCGCCATTGCCATCCCTACTTCCCACACATTATCCTTCTTATTTGTATATATTTACTTTTGTCAGATTCTGATCGCAATGAGTTGGCGAAGTCTAACGGAAAGTTTGCCAAGTACCTTGACAAGATTTTGGGCGTCTATTTTGGCTATCACCATGATGCATACAGCACAAAAGGTCAGTCTCTTGCCAAACTAGCTTTCTTAGTACACTGATTGGTGCATGCTCATAGTTCTGATTTTATGGTAACTGGGACTCCACATAGGTGTTTATCTTCACGATCCGACTGCCCTGCTTGCTGCTGTTGATCCCTCACTAATCACCTATACAGAAGGTGCAGTTCGTGTCCAGACAATTGGCATCACAAGAGGTCTCACTCTATTTTATAACAAACAAAAGAGGTAAACTGTTGAAATTGTTTCAGAAGATGGAATGTATCTCCTCCTCACTTTTTTTTTCAGTACCGGCTTCTCTTCCTTGCACCACGTGATGTTGCCCAACAAAAGGGTGGTTGGGTACAGTTCCTATTCGTTAGATTGCTACCACCATCATTATTATATGGTTCTATCTTCGGCTAACAATTCCAGCTGGAGCAATCCACTAGCCATCTTCAAATAACACTATATGATAGTACTTTGAGGTTTCAAATTCCTTCAGTAAAGAGACAAGGGGAAAGGAAAACCTCCTCAACCCTCGCCATGTTGGCCCTCCAAAATTTCCTCCTCAGGCCTGCCGTAGTTCCATGAATCCACTCTAGGAAATATTCAGGGGCAGATCCAAGATATGGAGTTGGATGAGTTTGGAGTTATAACTGGTTCACATATATACAAGATCTGAGCCGAACGAACCCACTGCTTTAACATTAGGTCCGGTCCGCCTCTAGAGATATTGACTCAATGTCTGAATGACCATCCTCTCAAGAAAGAAGCATGACGATCCCCTTGAATAGATTCCCAATTGTCAATCAGGCTGGAGCAGCAAAAACTAAAAATAGAATACAGTATTTGCAAGAAAGTGTCGTCGGGACAAATGATTGACAAGAAGTAAAATCTGAATAAGTTGCATTCTTAGTGCTTTTTGCCAATGAGGAGGCGGAGCGAGAGAGTGAATAATCTTCTTTTGTTTTCTTTTTTGTGCCCCTCTTGCTAGATCTTTATGCCTTTCATTTTCTTTAACAGCCCCACTGCCCCCGTGTGGTCCGACCCGTTCACTAAGGGAAACATGTAATCCTACTCTCACTATATCACGTTATTCTTTTATTTTTTACTCAATTGCGATGATCTATCCTGGTTGCAATGGCGATAACATGGCAAGATCCTCCCTTAATGTTAATGTAAAATAAGACACCAATATTAAATTGTTATCACATGAGAGAAAACTGAAGTAGAAAATCTTATTGAGCAACTATTATTTTTATTTATTTTTACTTCAAAAAAGAGGGAATATCTATGTCCCTTTTAGGTATCATTTCAGAAAAGGAAGAATGCGAACCGTCCTTTGTGTCAAATGACTAACTCTTTATGGTTTTGGATAGTTTTCTTCTTTGGGATCTCATGGACCATGCCCATATATCCAGGGAAGTGTTGTGAACCAAGCCGACTTCCTAAGGGCGTATGAGCTAGAAGTGGTAATGTAACTAATTCAATTGGAATTATTGGGCTGAATAAAATATTGGAGAGTTTTATTTGGGATCCAGGCCGAATTGGCAACTGGTTAAAAGGACTAGGGGTTAGAAAGTATCAATTATGCGAAATTTAATGAATTGTCTATATTCTCTCGACCCCTTTCTCCGAGTTCTGCTTCTCATCTCCATTCCTATCTCTGTTCTTAGTTAGTTTCTATTGTAATTCAGTAGTTTGAGTATTGCAATTGATATCTCAAAGTTGTAATCAGTGTTCCATTTAGTGAGGAATTTCGGTATTGTTACATTGGTGCATTCATCCATCGGACTCCAATGACGACGATGTTTCTACCTAGATTCAGTGGCGATGGCAACCTGGATGGCTGGATTTTTCGAGCGGAGTTGTACTTCACATACCTTGGCTTCTGCAAGAAGGACTGGCTGCCTCTTCCTACCTTCTATCTAGAAGGCGTTGCCCTCACGTGGTTCAATTGGTTATTTCGCAACAATCAATTCTATGATTGGAACCATTTCAAGGAGAAGTTTCTACTGCATTTTCAGAAACGGACCTTCACTGATTCATCGAGAATGGCAGTTACTTCACAAGCTGGTGTTGACTACCTGAATTGTGGTACATTGGTTCCACCAGTGACCTATGAGTCTGCCTCTACTCAAATGTCTGAAATTCATAAACCCAACGCTCGTCTAGTCGATGAAGACAAGAACGCGACTGTCGTAGACGATGTGTTTGATAAAAATCCCCAAAGTAATGCACCTGATATGCATTCTCAGTTTTCAAAGGATGAAGCTCAATTAGTTCCTCTTGTTCCTCTTGTTGGACAAGATTATTTCATGCCTAGAGAGATGGAACAATTTGAGATTTTGTCTATAGAATCTAAGGAACTTTTAGATGCAATGAAGATAAACTCTGATTCGGACGACGGAAAATCAAAGGAAGACCAACGAGACTACACTCAGGTGGAGGAGAATTCAAGCAACTCTGCAGATCAGACGTTTGCTACAAGTCCTCAACGAGATACCGCTGCACAGCTCAGTCACATTGCAACTATGATTTTGGATCCTTTTTCTAGCTTGATCCTAGGTGATAAGTTTCCTATTGGTCGAACACTTATTGTGCCTGTTAGTATGAATTTGGACGATCGTCATATACTTGATACTTGTTATTGCTGTCAAACGAGGGCTTGTGCATCTCTCGACGATGTGTCTGGATCACCTATAGATGACTATTTCATTTTAGAGTTGTATGGACAATTGGTTCGACACAGGGCAAGATTTTAAGGCTGATTCATATGTGCTTTTATCTGTTGAATCTGAAGGTCTAACTGACATTTCACATGAGGAATCATGGCTGACACTTTATCTTGGCTGTGGGTATATACTGCAGCATGATAAGAAGTTCTCAATGGCTAATGAGGTTTCAGAAACTAAGAATTCTGTCCCTGCTGAAATTTTTCTTATTGAGTCTGAAAATCCAGCTTGGGTTGAAGAGTTTGCATTAATTATTAAGCAACAACCACTACATGATTTTCAACTTGTAGTTTTGAGTTGCATAGTACTGCATTTGGAGTGGCTTGAATGGAAGATTGTCGGGGTTGTCGGAATTTCTAATATCAGCTATTCACGTGATGCAATTGGTTTGCTAGTACGGTGTGGCAACCTTCAACATCATACTGTGCCACATCTTATGAGGACATGTTTGATATGCATCTTGTGATGGAAATTTGTGTAGGAGGGGAGCTGTTTGTTGGAATCATTGCCCGAGGATATTCTATAGACAAAGAAGCTGCTGATATTTTTGGAGAGCTTCTAACTGTAATCCATAGCTGTCATTTCATGGGTGGTATGCATAAGGATTTTAAGGTAGAGAAGCCTTCATTGTGGACTAATTCTACGTTCTTTGTTCCATGTGATTTTGTCATGTATGATATTTACAGAGTTTTAGATGATTGTTGGAATCAATCATTGGCCGGACACTCCGGAAAAGTCTACCCTCAGCATGGACTCGAGCTTGCTCAACGCTTGGAGGAGTTGCCTTGTACTCTTTCCGCATGCATTTGTGAACAGTTTATAAACATAAGTATATTCGACTCATGCAGTGCACTTGGTCATGCTGCACTTCTTATAACTTTGCATCAATTTTTCCTTGAACAGTTCAGATTAGAGTTTCTATTTGATCGTGGAACTAGTTTGCTTACCTCATCGCACAGAGTCACAAGAAATTGTGTATTTTGGGATGCTTTGGGAAATTTAAAGCCTAATAAGTTCATACCGTCAACCTTGTGGACCTCTTACATTACACTCGTGACAATTCAGTGGAGATATGGTGTTGATGCATACGAAGGTGTAACAACAAACAGTGTGGGCAAAAATGTTCTAATAGAAGTTGCTATTGGAGGACTAGATGCTAACTATGCTAGTAATGATGGGACTCTTAGGAGACTTGGACAGATGCATGTGCGCAGCATCTCTTTTAGGACTATTATCAGGTTGGGTTTTGTTAACAAGGAATGAGGTGGTTTGTACTATCATAAATACCGATTTGAAAGTTTCAGGTGGTGTCATGAACAAAGTTTTACTACTTTCAAGTGGACTGGTTGTTTCCACTATTTTTCTGGTTCTTCCATTTGAAGTTTTCTTCCAGGAAGGGAAGGAATGTATTAGACACATTCTTGCGAGCATCACTGGATAAGGTATCGCACTAGCAGTCTGCGACACTATTGAGTTTCATCAGCTGGAGCCAATTACAGCTACCACTCCGGACAATATTCTTCAGAGATTTGACCTTCTTGGAGTTCTTGCAAAGACGTGGGAGCAACTACTGCTTGGTTTAGTTGAACATATTCTAAAGAAAGTAGTGGTTGGGCATGGTGACTTCATTAACCTTATGAAATATACTTGTGCAAACAAAGAGAGAGAGAGAGGAATATTGCATATACAAAGGAAGTTGATACTGTTTTATGGTGTCCTATGACTTTTGCTGATGAATTCCACTTCTATATACTAAGGTGTTTACAAAAAGTTACATTACTCAACTTGAACCTTGAGGACAAGGTTCTTTTTGAGGGCGGGAGCATTGTTGTGAACCAAGAAGGGCCTATGGGCTAGAAGTGGTGAATGTAACTAATTCAGTTGGAATTATTGGGCTGAGTAAAATATTAGAGAGTTTTATTAGGGATCCAGGCCCAATTGGCAACTGGTTAAAAGGACTAGGGTTTAGAAAGTATCAATTATGCGAAATGTTATGCATTGTCTGTATTCCCTTGTCCCATTTCTCCGAGTTCTGCTTCTCATCTCCATTCTTATCTCTGTTCTTAGTTAGTTAGTTTCTATTGTAATTCAGTAGTTTGAGTATTGCAATTGATATCTCAGTGTTCCAGTTAGTGAGGAATTTCGGTATTGTTACAGGAAGTTTTGCTTAGTTGACTGTTGTATTGTAGGAGGAAATTGGGTGTAGGTTGAAATGATTTCTGTACATCTATCGGCCTCTTTTTACGTATATGGTTGGATGATAACAAGGGCCTGTGGAGAGAAAAAGTTGTTATCAAGCCCAAAATCTCTTTTGCAACTGCCTGTAAATATAGATATGTAAAGTAATTAATAAGGAACCTAAATAAAGGAGGTAAATCGGTTTCTATTGTAGTATAGCTAGGTAAAAATCCAAAGCTAGACCTTTTTGTTGTCCTTTTCAGTTGGGCTTCTGGGTTCAAGAACTTCAACATCTGTGTTTCAAATGACTAAAACACTCCATGCACAATTCTTTTGCTCTTCCTTTGATGCTTTAGGAAATTTATCATATCTCTGTACTTATAAAGTTTGGAATTATATTTTCTGTTGGACACAAGGTTTGCTGAAGTCACTGAATGGTGCGATAAACCCTCAGTAAAAGTGGCAGTAACTGTTGATGCTCCTAAGGTTCTCAAATTGGTCATGGAACGACTCATCAATTCTTAGGAGAATCTGTTAGTTTTCAACATATCTCCTTCAGCTGCACAGTTCCTTGTATGTTTCCAACTCAGTGTGACATTTTTTCAGAAGGTGATAGCAAGATTGTGGGATACTTGGATCACCAAGAAGAATTTCTTACTGTTTATTGTTTCTATGCCAATCTCCACGATTGTTGTAACAAACTTAATTATCTGCATCTGTAGAAACCAACATTGTGGTTTTCTCTTTTAAATAAAAAGGTCTCATATATCTTGTATTCAGAGGATAATGGTAACATTTTTCTCTTTATAAACAGTTCATATGTATATGCTGTCATCTCCAGGTTTAGTCATAACTAAAACCTAATAAATGGTGAAGACTGTTGCCTATAGGTTGGGTTTGTGGCAGTTCGCCTTCTGATGTAATTTTTGCGTCTCTTTACCCCAAAATCAGAAGTCGCATCTTTAGATGCCCATATTCATTATGAAGACAAGAATGGGATCAGATGCTACATCAGATATGTAGTGTTTGAGAAAGTGAAAATGACATATTTTGTCCAACAAGAATGATTTATATCACATGGTTGCGTGGATCATCACAAGAAAATGGAACTTATTGCGTTCTAGATTATTCTAATTTTGTCTTGCGTAAAACATAAATCTATTAACTCTGCAAGGTTTCTGACTGACAGAAGTTTTAAGTTTAATCGAATGAGTACTCATGTAATGGAAGTAACATATGATAATGCTAATTTACGACTCCATGTCTAAGATATACGAGATTCACTACTGCCAGAGTTCAAAGAGGTAGTTTGAGTTAAAAAAAAAAAGGGAAGAAAAAGGATTTTGAATGGAGTGATTTATCCTTGTTATGGGTTGGGTACCTCACAATTGCAACTTTATAATGCTCCCTCCTTTTGTAGACTATACAGACGGCATCCTTCCTTTTGTTTATTCACAGCATGTTATCCAATCTACATTAGAGTTGGACAAACCTTCAACAGAAGAAATCTTACCAATTTCGTATAGCTTTACGTTAATAATATCTCAGGTTCAGTGTTCCAAAACAAAATCACAGCACACCCCTTTTGGTTTAACAACAAATAACAGATAACTTCTCGTGTCGTCACTCTTTTGCTGCTAAATCAACCGATGTATCATCTTCACTGGGATTGACGGCAGTCTTTAAAACCCTGCAATCAATACCGCAAAGAAAGAAGGAACATAGCCCCCTCTATACTTGGGAAATGCTGGCATGAACAGACCCCTTTTCACGAAGCTAGAAAGTTGTCACTCAGTTCTAACTGCAACCGGTTTACCTCGACCCATGGAGAATCCCCTAGTGCCATCCGGCATGCGAGGCACAGAAGATTGCTTGCCTGCTGACTGATCACAAACTACTGCAGGCTGCCCTGCTACACTAACACCATTAGTATTGGAGGGGGCACTAGCCACATTGCTTCCACGAGTCAAATTTGTTGTGGAAGCCCCTGTACGCCCTCCACGATTGTTTTGTTGAAACTGGGCTGGTCCACGTCCCCGGCCCCGCGTCTGGCCTGGGCCTGGTCCTTGTACCTTACCTCGGCCACGATTGTGCCCTTTTCTCTTCCCATTGCTGCCATGCTTGTCCTGTCCAAGTGAATTTTAAATGAAGTCACCAATAATATAAACTGAAGAATCGTTCACTACATCCTGAAAGAAGTGTCATGTCTTTTAGGAGACCTATATCTGTAGGATTTTTCTGATGCAGATTCTAAAAGAAAGTAAGCAGAAATATCTCCATGTTAATTAAAAACATGCGAACATCACTTACTGCAACGTCATTTGACTGCACGTCAAAATGGCAAGGAGATTCTTCTTCATGTTTCTCATTTAATTCTGATGCAAAATCATCATCTTCCTTGAAGTTGAGCCCACCTTCATGACTAGCCTTCTTCTCTTGGGCTTGACCAGATTTAGCCTGTACGATTTAATCAAAATGCATAAGTACTGAGCAGATCAGAATTGTAGAATACCAACAGAATCTATGTTAAGAAAAGGGACTCCCTTTGAACCTTCCTATAAGTGGAGCCAGCTGCTCTATCTTTTTGTTTGGAACTCTTCAGTTATCCTAAATGCATCTATCCATAAACTAAACCCTGTACCCTCATAAAAAGGTAGTTAAGCCCTGTAACCTCAGTGTAAAGGAAATGGATCTGGTGCCTAACTCAACCCCAAAAGTTAAGTCATGAGGTTAGGATTGTCCAAGACCATTAAGGAGACAACATCCCATACCCTCAACCAATGTGTGACAATATAGCATCGGGGTCCAACATTGGGAAATCAAGAAATGGGAATGAGTTTGGATCTTCTACCATGTAAAGGAAATGGACCTTAGACCAAACTCATGAGGTGATGATTGCACAAACCATATAAGAAGACAGCAGCCAACTCCCTCAACCAACGTGGGACACTTAACACTCATGAGTAGGGAGAACTCAAGCTTACTTGGAATTCAATAATGGACCATAGCAACCTGAATGCCCCGAATATTGATTGTAACGATCTTCCTTAATAGAAACTAAGCTGATATAAAAGCTAAAACACATCTGATTAAGCATTCATTTTTTTTTTTGATAAGGTAAATTGTCATTTTCTGTGCTAAATTAAGCATTCATTAAAGTTCATTCTTCTTTCACTATAAATGACAAGCTGGAAACTAAGCTGCTTTTAGGATGTGGTTTCAAGTTTAATCAACAGGCATAAGAATAATCAGAACTTACTGTGCGTCTAAGCAGTAGACGGACTTTTAGACCATTTCGCCAGTTATCCACATCATTTAGCTCAAGAACCTGCAAAATCATGTCGCAAAGTGAAAAAGGATGTCAGAGATAGAGATACACAAGGTGTAATTAAAACAATACACTAATATTCACTTACCGCTTTCTCAGCCAATTCAACAGACTCGTACTCCACAAATACGTGCAACTGCATTGAGGTATTAAATTCAAGTTCTAGTAACAAACAACTGTATTTCAAAATACCAATATAGACAGAAAATGTTGTTCCTTCTCAAGAGATTCTTTTGGTGGCAGTAAAAAAAAAATTCAGTTCCACTTGAGTAAGTTACTTCGCATTTCTTTTGTGGATATAGTAAGTTACTTTGTATCAGCAGTGTACATTATCTAATTTTAGCTCCCAAATCATTACCATCATTTCTTACTCCAATTCTGACAGCAGTTTCAAAGTGTCATTTTTCTTTGTATCAGGTGTCAGCAGTTTCAAAATGTCATACTTGTGCATAAACTAGTAATTGACAATCAAACTATCTGATGTTTACCTTGTTACTATACAACGTGCTGTCTGACTTTGCTGATCTAGATGCTGAAGATGCCCCGCCATTGGAAGGCTGAGGGTGGCAAGTGCGTATCATTTTTACCCTGACACAATTCATTATGCAGAGTCTTAAAAAGGCTGAATATTTGTTGGCCAATATTTTCAGCCTATTCTGGATACAGCTACAGCAAAACAAGTGTACCTTCCAACCGCTGAGAAAATCTTCATGAGGTTCTGGTGGCAGTGGTCCTCAGGCAAATTCTCAGCAACCACTATGCGAGACTAAAAATGAAAATAAGCAACAGATGAAAAGATTAACCAGCGAATAAAAAAACAAAGCCTACTGACAGAAAAGATGAACCAGTAGATAGAAAAATGAAATGCTTCATGCATTCATAAATTGCCCTTGTTGTAAACCACTACTGCTATAGGAATCAAACTTACTTGCAACTCTTCTAGGGAAGCTTCAGTCAGAGGATTTTGCCGTTTAACTTTCTTTCCATCTTCACTAACTACCTAAAAGCAGAAAAGTCAAATAAGAAAATCTTGAAAATGAACATCAGAAAGAAAAAATTGCAAGATAGCAATGACTGCAGGATCTTGCACAGGGGAAGCACAAAGAGTGATTTTAATGGTGGAGGGGGAGAGATGAGGATGGTGAGGAAATGAAAAGAGAACTGACCAGATTTATTGAGCTCCGCAGAACTTCGGCAAGCTGGGCATGACTACCTATTAGAGCTTTAATCTTCTTGAATGATGCAACCACAGATATTGGTACTAGCAAAGTACAAACAAGGAAGATCATGAAGAAAGATTAACTTCAAAATATCAATCAAAACAAGATTCGTCAAGCAGGGAATAAGAACACTCACCATATCCTTCGGGATCCTTGATCATATGCCTTATCAAATTATCAGTCGTTGCCAAATTTAAATCACTGAAGTAGAACTCCACCTATAGAAAACAAGAATATACCTGAATTAGCTGATTAAAGAAAGAAAAGTGATTTTCATAGCTTTTAGAATTTTTTTAATTGTTAAAGGAAGTATGCTGACCATAGCTTTTCAAATTTTACAAATACTTGGAAAATTTTAAAAATGTCATTGAATAATTTAAAGCTTCCAGCAGTTCCTTCCAAACAAATTTGAAAAGCTGCAAGTAAATATTCCAAAAAAATTTTGGTTCTTCCTCACGTCTGGACATGCTTTTTACAAGTACTTGAAAATTTTAAAAATTTCATGGCATTTATTTTTAAGCAGCTTATCCCAAACAAATTTGAAAAGCTTCTAAGTCTAACTTCCAGCAAATTTTAGATCTTTCTCACTCATCAATACATGCTTTTGTTCTCTCCAGTGAACACTTCTTTTCAGACACTAAAACTACCTCTTACATCATCAACAGATAAGAGAGAAGTACAGTAGTATTTAATTTCATCACATAGTTCTGATTCACAAAATTGACATATATCCATTGGTAAAAGATTCACATACTGCCTAATTCAAAACAATCCATTTACAATAAAATTATTTATGATGACTTTCCTGTGTTCATTACCGCGGTACATATCAACCAACCAAGACCAATTTGTTTCTTTTGATAAGGGTAATCATTTTATTGATTGAGAAACAGCACTAAGAAAATGCTGATGAAGTGTGCAAGGCACTGAGCAGATTTATATGCCGTATGCATCATCTACAAAAGTAGGTCTGCACCAAAACGCTAACAAACAGATGGTTCTATTCTTAAGGCTTTTAGTAGGTTTGCACCAAAAAGGAACCTTTTATCTTTTTGAAAAGTAGAAATACGTCAACTTGATTAGTTGTATCTGTTGGGATATACTATTAACCATGCGGTTTAGACATAGTATTTTGTTTTATTCTTTATGGAACAATTATTTATTTAATTTATTCAATTCAATAAAGTACTATTTTAAATAGATCATTTGTTACATGTGTGTCTTTTTAGTTATATAGTAGACAATTTAGTGCATGGAGTCTTAGCTCATGCACATTAGATTAAATTGTCGGTTCTCACAATTAATGAACTATATTCACAGTCAAAGATATTATTGGACAAAATATCTTGATGATTGTAGCACAAGATTATAGTACAATTTGTCTTGATTATGGGAGTGGTTTTACTCCGACTTCTTGTGCTAATATACTTGGTGTATATTGAACGGATCAAGTAAAGAAAAGATATTTTTGTACAGAATATATATAAAATATTTTCTCTAATTCATTAAATGAGCTTATACTCCTAATCTTGATATAATATTATATCAATGTAATTTGTTTATTGTTTTGATTTATCAAAAGGTACGACTCTATTCAAAGGTAGTGTATGCCTAATAGATTGGACAATAACGAATAACATTTGTGAAATAATAATTAGTTGATAGAATCCATGACTCGGTTTTGAGTTTGATGATACCCCTTTATGTAAGCTTATAGGTTTTCACATGAAAACCCAGCCGGTGGATTCTGTATCCATCACATGAAATGGTTTAAGTGGAATTATAAAGGATTTAATTAGTTGATTAAATTAAATTTTCAGTGATTTAATTTAATTAACTGGTATTTGAGATCTTAACATGTGGAGTTAAAATAAGTGTTACTGAATTTTCGAAATTCATATTGAGGATTTCAATTGCAGTTTTTTAGTGGAATAAACTGCAATTAATTATCGTAAGAATTAATCATGCTAATTTCGAATTAATACTATAATTAGTAGCTTCTTATTACTTCTGTGATCCCTACTATACCTAGTAAAAACTTCGCTTGACTAGGGTAAAAAGTGACTTGGGAGAAAAGTCATCTGGTAGAGCTTGAGTAGGATTCTACTTGTGAAAGCAGAATCCTACACGTTTTTGGAGCCCTAATTATGGCTAAAAACATGTCTACTTAAGGAAGGCAATATTCACCCAATAGCTCACTTTTTAGAGTTGTATTGTTCTTGCCCACTCAAAGCAAACCCGTCCTGGGTTTTACTAGGCATATAGCAGAAGACTGCAGCCCTGGATTCTTGCTGTGTGGAGGATTTGTGCAACTATTTCAAGAGGTTAGTACTTCTAATCTAGTAATTATAATATTGTCTAGTTTACATGTATTTGATGCCTGGATTGTATGCTTGCTTCCGCTGCGCATGTTCTAACAACTGGTATCAGATTCTGTCTTACATCTAACTAGATAATGTAATACTACATGAATAAAGTACTATTGAAACGTGTTATTTAATGATACATGTTTGGTATGATTATTCTATGTCAAAAACGTGATTGTATTTATTAGTATTTTAATTCTGAAATTATGAATTAATATACATATGCATAAACAGTGGTGTTATATTTAATGACAATCTGTTAATTACGTTTTTGATGAATAGCAGTGTTGGTTTTAATAAAAAAGTGACTGTTTTTCAGAGTACTATTAAATCTGTAATTATGGATTAATACATATAAACAGTGGATTAATACTATTAATCTGTTTTAGTTGCGTTTTTTGTCTATAATCACAGTGTTATATTAATAAAAACGTGTCTGTTTTGAATGCTATTAGTTCTGAAATTATGGATTAATATACGAATTATGAACAGTAGCATTTGGAACGGTGAAAAGCATTCCACAATTTTGTTTGAACACATTTTTTATTAAATAATAATAAAAATATTATTTTGAGTTCTGAAATCATATTTTAACATACTTGAGTATATTATGTGATTTGAAATCGGATAAGTTCATTATAGATGATTACTGTAGTTTTGCCTCTAGTTATTTGATTACTTGTATTAACTCTTCAACTGAGTTACATGTTGATTCAATGAAACTAGAGTTTATAAAAGTGATATTTACCTATCTTAAATTAACAGTTTACTCTACATCTGAGTTGGTCCTGTTTTAATTTATGAGGTAAATATCTTATATAACTCATACATTTTGCATGAATAGTTAAGTTTCCCTAACGAATCTAACTATTCAATGAGCATGGTTATATGTGTAATGTGTTGTTTTTTAATTTAATTATTCTACATACATAACTAATGATCTATTTAATGTGAATATCTCTCAGATTAACCATGTCTTCATTCAACCCACTTACCTTAATTTTGAACCAAAACAAGTTAGAAGGACCGAATTATGTTGACTGGAAAAGAAACCTTGATATTGTCCTAACTGCTTAAGGTTACAAATTTGGAATCACTCATGAGTGCCCAGAAAAACCTAAAAATGCTACTGATGATCAGGTCAAGGCCTATGACAAATGGGTCAAGGTTGATGAGATGGCACGATGTTACATTCTTGCCTCTATGGTGAATGTTTTGCAACATCAGCATCAGTATATGGGGTCTGCTTACGACATGCTCGATAGTCTCAAAGAGATGTTCGGTGAGCAAAATCGTGCGGCTAAGCAGACTGCCATGAAAGCCTTTTTGAACACCAAGATTGCTGAAGGATCATCGGTCAGGGACCATGTTCTGAAGATGATGAGTCTTCGGATGAACTAGAGGTCCTTGGAGCTGTGATTGATAAGGAATCTCAAGTTGAGATGGTCCTACAGGCATAGTCTGACAGTTTTCAACAATTTCGCTTGAACTATGACATGAACAAAATGGATGTCACTGGCGAAATTGTTGAATGAGCTGCAAGCGGCAGAATCTATTATCAAACAGCAAGCTCCAGTTGTGGCACTCAATGTTGAGAAAACTTCAGTTTCTAAGTCGAAAGGCAGTAAGAAAAAGAAGAAGGCTCAAAAGGTCTTGGCACCCGGAGGTGCGACTGGTGTGAAAAAACCCAAAGGAAAGTGCTATCATTGCAAGCAACCTGGGCATTACAAAAAGCAATGCCTTGCCTATCTAGCAAGTTGAATAAGCAAGGTAATTCAAATTTAAATGTCGTTGAAACTTGTTTAGCGGCTGTCTCTACCATGTTTTGGTGTGTAGATTCAGGAGCCACTAATCATATATGCACTACTTTGCAGGGGTTTCAAGAAACGCGACGGCTAAGTAAGAATGAAATTTGCGTTTTTCAAGCCAATGGCGAGCCAGCACCAGCTTTAGCATTAGGAGATATTAGAGTTTCGTTTAGTAGTGATAGAGTTTTAGTTTTGAAAGATGTTCTCTATGTACTTTCTATTAGAAAGAATTTGATTTCGGTTTCCAAAATAATGGATGCTGGTTATAATGCTTATTTTGCTAATAACTCTACTGTTATTAAGTTTAATAAACGTTCTATCTACACTGCTGCTAGAGTATATGACCTTTTCATTCTTGATATATCTCCTCCTCATGTGCTACAACAACCAAAAGAATTAAACATTAATCTGCTACATAAAAGAAAACGTATTTCTGAATTGAGCCAAACTTATTTATGGCACTTACGTCTAGGTCATATAAATCTAAATAGGATTTCGAGATTGGTCTCTGATGGACCTTTGAGTTCATTGAAAGTGGAGTCACTGCCAACATGCGAATCATGTTTAGAAGGTAAAATAACCAAGAGACATTTTCCCTCAAAAGGAAATAGAGCCAGCAATAAGTTAGAATTGATTCATTCTGATTTGTGCGGCCCTATGAGTATACAAGCAAGATGTGGCTTTGAGTATTTTGTGACTTTCACAGATGATTACTCAAAATATGTATACATTTATCTGTTGCGCCGTAAGTCTAAATGCTTTGAGAAATTCAAAGAATTTAAGACGGAAACGGAGAAACGACATGATAAATATATCAAAACATTGCGATCTGATTGTGGTGGTGAATACCTTTCTACGGAATTCATTAAATACTTATCAGATTCTGGAATTACATCTCAAGTATCTGCTCCAGGACCACCACAAAAAAATGGTGTGGCAGAAAGAAGAAATAGGAACCTTATGGAAATGGTTAAATCAATGTTAAGTTATTCCGATTTGCCTTTTTCCTTTTGGAAATATGCTTAGAAACAGCAAATTACATTCTAAATTTGGTTCCTTCAAAGTCAGTACTTTCAACTCCAGTAGAATTGTGGACCGGGCGCAAGCCAAGTTTACGGCACATTCGGGTTTGGGGTTGTCCAACCCATGTGCTGAAAGGGAAAGGGGATAAATTGGAATCGAGGACAAAAGTATGCATTTTTTTATTGGATATCCAAACGGAACTAAAGGCGGTTTATTTTATTGTCCCAAAGAAAAGAAGGTAATTGTTACGACAAATGCCAGATTTGTAGAAGAGGACTATTTAATGAACCATATTCCTAGAAATAAACTAGTATTACAGGAAATAAGTAATGGAGTAAGTAATGACTCATCTATGGAACGTTTCCCGGAAGCCAGTATTGACATACCACTGCATTATCGTAGTGGGAGAAATGTCAATAGGCAGCAGAATGCACAAGAGCAATTGCCTGACATCTCACTACCCCAAAGTAGTGGGAGTAATGTTGAGCAACCTGAAATTGTTCTGCAGCCTGCACTCCAGGAAGAAGTTAATGATATTCCAGCACTGCAAGGTATGGAGGATAACATTGACGCTTCAGTTCCGAAAAATGATGTTGTAATTCAACAACAAAATACTGCATCTGTAGTGACTAGTCGTAGTGGGAGAATTATAAGAAAACCTCTCCGTTTTGCGCTCTTGGGAGAATCTTATGATAGAATCCCTGAAGAGCCCAACACGGAACCTATTAATTACGACGAAGCACTACAGGATCAGATGCTGATAAATGGGTTGCTGCTATGAAATCTGAAATGGAGTCCATGTACTCCAATCAAGTCTGGGATCCTGTAGAACCACCTACTGGAGTCAAACCCATTGGTTGTAGATGGATATATAAGAAAAAGAGACGAGTGAATGGAAAAGTGCAAACTTTTAAAGCTAGGCTTGTTGCAAAAGGGTTTACTCAAAAAGAAGGGATCGATTATGAGAAAACCTTTTCACCAGTAGCCATGCTTAAATACATTAAGATTCTCTTATCCATTGCTGCTCATTACGATTATGAGATTTGGCAAATGGATGTCAAGACGGCTTTTCTAAATGGAAGTCTTGATGAGTGCATCTATATGTCACAACCAGTTGGTTTCATAAAAAGTGGCAATGAGCAGATGTTGTGTAAATTAAAGAAATCTATTTATGGATTGAAACAAGCTTCTAGAGCATGGAACATTTGTTTTGACGCATCGATTAAAACCTTCGATTTTGATCAATGTGGAAATGAGTCTTGTGTCTATAAGAAGTGGGATGGAGATAAAGTTACATTTTTGATCTTGTACGTAGATGACATTTTACTCATAAGAAATAATGTGAGCATGTTGAATTCAGTAAAGGAATAGTTGTCCTCACGTTTCGATATGAAAGACCTGGGACAGGCGGCACATATCCTTAGGATCAAGCTCGTGCGAGATCGCAAGTGAAGGATATTAAGCTTATCCCAAACACTTTATATTGATACTATTCTCACCAGTGTTATAAATAGCGCTCGCTACAGCGCTAAAAGCGTGTAGCGACGCGAGGCGTGGGTATGTCGCTTCAGAGGCTCTGTTGCGCAGCGATTTAAAATAGCGATCGCCTCACTCTGTGTTGCGCGAGGCGACAGTGTCGCGAGAAGCGACTGTAGCGTCGCTATTTCTAAAAAAAAAAGAGAAAGGGCGGAGACTTAAGTTTAGTCGGGAATTAGAGCTTCACATTTAGTCTTCAAGCTTTTCACCTAACAAAACAACATAGGTTTCAGAGATAACAGTTCGACCTGCGAAACAGTCGTCTTCTTCATCGTCTACCTTCATCTTCTTCAAGCTACTGCTTGACCAGGTTTGCTTCTTCTCCTTTCTCCTTTCTCCTTCCTCCTTCCTATTTTTTTTCCTCTGTTTATTGTCGGAAAGAAACAGAGCCAAACAGGGTCTGTTTTTGTGTTGTATTTGTCGAGCAAAAACTGAGATCTTTCTTCTTCTCTTAATTTTTTTTCGATCTGTTTGTCTTCTTTTTTATTTGCTGTTTTTCCAGAGGCAATTTCTTCATTTTTGGTCTTCTTTCTTTGTTGTTTCCAGAGGCAGTAGCCTTTTTTTTTTCCTCTGTTTTTTTTGTCTTCTTTGCTGTTTTTCCAAAGGCAGTAGCCTTTTTTTTGTTTGTTCTGTTTTGTTTACTCTGTTTTTTCAATTATAGAATTATAGTATTATAGAGTAGAATTAATTGCATATTGACTTGATAATTTTTTTTCTATAAAACAGCGTTGAAAATTGAAATGGCGTCATCCGATAGTAATAAACGAAATGATATAGCTTGGAATTATGCTATACCAGGCTCATCAAGATCCGCAATCAAATGTGTGTTTTGTGAAAAAACATATAATGGTGGGATAACTCGTCACAAGCAACATTTGATAGGTGGATTTAAAAATGTAATACAATGTTTAAAATGTCCGCCCGAGGTTAGGGAGGAAATAAAAGCATTTTTTGAAAAGAAAAATATGACAAGAACTCAAATGAATTTTGAAGCATCGGTGAATATAATTGATGAAGATGATGAAATGGATGAATATGGTGAAATGAGACCCTCCCCCCAAAACTCAAAAGATATCTTCTGGTTCTAGTGGGGGAGCCACGTCACGTGCGGCGACAAAAGGTCCCCTCAATCTTTATTTCCCGGCAAAACAACAAGAAAAGGAAAAAGGTGAAGAATGCTCAGGTTTAGAAGCCAAAAAGATTTTGAGGGATCGCGTCGTAAGTGCCTTTGCAGCATGGATTTACGATGCAGGGCTTCCTTTCAACTGTGTTAACTACTCTACTTTTGATAAATTCATTGAGGCCGTAGGACAACATGGCCCAGGAATGAAGCCTCCTAGCTATCATGAAGTTAGAGTAACTCATCTTAAAAAAGAGGTGAAAAAGGTAGACCAAATTATTAAGGAGCATAAGGTGGAATGGAACAAGTTTGGATGCTCTATCATGATGGATAAATGGACAGCACGTAATGGAAAAATGGTCATAAATGTGTTGGTAAACTCTCCAAGAGGGAGTGTGTTTCTTGGATCTCACGATGCTAGCAACTCTTCAACGGATACTAACAAAATGTACAACTTGTTTAAAAAAACTATTGATAAAATTGGAAAGGAAAATGTTGTACAAATTGTTACAGATAATGCTAGCGAGAATGTTAGTGCGGGTAGGAGGATGTAAACTAATTATCCACACATTTATTGGACTCCATGTGCTGCCCATTGTATCAACTTGATGTTTGGTGACATATTCAAGGAGAACCCATATGCTTCAGGTAACTTTAAATAACTATCTTTAAAGTCTTTAAGACTTTAACTTTATTGTTACCTTTACAATTTTCCAATTAAATATTAACTCTAAAATTGTTTTGGTTACCTTTACAGTTTTCTCTAAAGCCGTCAATGTATATTCTTACATTAGTCAGAGGCCGTTGTTGTTGAATTTGATGAGGAAATTCACAAATGAAAGAAATTTGGTGAGACGGCCAAGACTAGATTTGCAACGGTTTTCTTAACGTTGCATAGTTTTTACTTGCAAAAGAACTTGAGAAAACTAGTTCTTTCAAATGAATGGAAAGATAATAGATATGCAAAGGAAGCCGCGAGGAGAGAAATTGCCAAAGTTCTTATTTCTCCATCATTCTGGAATGATGTTGTTCGGGCTCTTAAAGTTGGTGGCCCTTTGATTAGGGTGTCTCGTATGGTGGATGGGGAGAGAAAACCACCAATGGGCTATATTTATGAAGCTATGGATAGAGCCAAAGAGTCTATTGCAACGTCATTTGAGGGAGAGGTTAGGAAATATGAGATAGCTTTTGAGATAATTGATAGCAGGTGGACGGATCAAATGCACAAACCTTTGCATGCAGCAGGCCATCTTCTTAACCCAGGATTATTTTACAAGAACACTAGAGATGATAGTTTGATTCAAAAGGTGTGGATTGGATACTATGCATGTCTGGAGAAGTTGGTCCCTAATTCAGCAACGATAGATCAAATAGGGGAGGAATTTGGTAGGTACTCACAAGCAGAGGGCCTATTTGGTTTACAGACGGCCATTAGAGCCAGAGACATAAGGTCGCCAGGTAACTAACTTTAATATAGATATCCTTATAACTTTAATTTAATTTATTTGATTTATACTAATTAAATTTTAAAATATTTTTCTATAGTTGAATGGTGGAAGCAATTTGGACACCAAACTCCAAACGTGCAAAAGTTTGCCATCAAAGTGCTAAGCCTAACTTGTAGTGCATCTGGATGCGAGAGAAACTGGAGCGTATTTGAACATCTAAGAAAGAGATTTATTATATTATTAATATATTCTATATTGTACTACTATTAGAGTATTAGTATCTATTAATTAAATTAACTAACCTAAACAACTTATGCGCAGATTCACTCCAATAAAAGGAATAGGCTTGAGCTATCGCGCCTCAATGATCTAGTGTATATTAAATACAATAGAACA